>VZTY01026312.1:309351-339054 GCA_013400935.1 Turnix velox
ATGGAAATTGGAGGGGGGTAGATTTAGACTTGACATAAGAAAGAAATTCTTTACAGTGAGGGTGGTGAAACACTGGAACAGGTTGCCCAGGGAGGTTGTGGATGCCCCCTCTCTGGAGGTGTTCAAGACTAGGCTGGACAGGGCACTGGGCAGCCTGGTCTAGTGGGAGGTGTCCCTGCCTATGGCAGGGGGGTTGGAACTTTGAGGTTCCTTCCAACCCAAACTATTCTATGATTCTATGTTATGGAATTCCATGCTGGAGCATGCTCCTGATAGTACTTGTGGCCATATGAAGAGACACCACCATAGGTGCAAATTTTTTGGCAGGACTTGTGACCTGCTGGAGCAGTTTGTGAGGATCCAGGTTGGAGTAATCTGTGAAAGATGGATGCCTCATGATGGAGGAAGAGTATATGTAAAGAAGGAGGAATGCCAGCAACATCATATTATGAACTGACTGCAAGCCCCATTTCCCTTCCTCCTGCACTGTTTAGGGGTGGAAGGTAAGAGAGAAATTGAGCCTGGGAAGAAAGGAAGTGTGGGGATAAAGTGATGTTTAGATTTGGGTTTATTTCTTATTATCCTAATCTCTTATTAATTAACAGTAAGTTCAGTAATATTTCTCAAGTGAAGTCTGTTTTGCCCATGACAGTAGTTGCTGAGTAATATCCCTGTGCTTATCTTGACCCACAAGCTTTTTATTTTATTTCCTTGTCCTATCCAGTCAGGAAGGGAATGGTAGAGCAGCTTGGTGGGCACCTGGCATTTTGTCACTGTTAACCCATCACAGTATCATACTGTTAATCTTTTACATTTTCGTATTCTTTGTGCGATTATTCCAACAGGAGACATCTTCCACCTTAAACACACATTCTTTTTTCACCATGTAAACTATTATATCTGATATAATTCTATGTTTAATATTCTGAATTCAAAAGTTGACTGTTGTACCTTGCATTCAGATCTTTCGTGGACTTTTTGCTGTGACAAATAGGATTTTCTGACAGAGCTCAAAGTGCACATTTTAAATACAGCACACACACACCTCACAAAAACAAGTCCCTCGAGTCCCACAGACAGAAGACAGGAAGAGAGCCAACTACTTTATAGTATTAATACTAAACATTAGTCAAGAAGCAATGAAAAATGGTCGTAAAACTAGCCATACTTGCAATGAATTACACATTCTGCTATTTCAGCTCATGCTGCACTGGTCTTTAGTTAATAAGTATTGCCGCCAAGATGCATTCACTAAACACTTAAAAAGACTATTAGTAAGACTGTGAATTTTCTTGGCAGCAGAAAAGATTTGGCTTTGATTCCTCTACTTGTGCAGAACCAAATAAAATGGAAGGTACTGCTTTTTTCCCCTCATCTCTTTTACTAATACATTATTTTATCCTCCTAATTCAAATAAAAGTCTTCCAATTTCTCTCACTGGAAAGAGAACTGGAAGTTGCTCAGCATAGTAGGTACAAGAAGACACTGATACATTAAAAAAAATAATATGTGATGCTGGTAGTGGTTTTTCACCTGAACATCTTTCACAAACCCATTAGAGACCTGTCATTCCCTTTTCTTTCTTAGTGTCAATTGAGGAATTATTTGAAAAGAAAAAAAGAACTCCAAACCTACACAACCATAGACAGTAGTGATAGCTCAAAAAAATGTAAATACAAAAGTTAATAACTTTAAGTTCTACATCTGAATCTGAATTGAGTCAAAGACACAACTTTGCTCTCTGATCTTACTCTCTGATATATTTTATAAGCCATTTGCACATATTGATTAAGACAGGAAAATCGTTATGTTTATGTATTCACCCTTTCTTTCCTAGGTAGTATTTCAGCTGATATGCTAGGAGCCCTTTCTTAGCTTCAAAACTGCAGACTTGGAAATCTTCACTGTATTTTTGCATAAAATAGTGAGAATAAAAAAATGTATAAAAGTCATCTTGTCTCTTTGATCAAGAGCAAAGGAAAGGAATGGAAGGTAGAGAAGCCACAGTAAGATTGTTTCAGTTCATCAAATTAAATAATTCAGGCTCACAGCAGGGATTGATAGTTTTGATTTTTGAAAACGTCAGCAAACTCATACATATCAAAGGCTCAACCAGAAAATGCAAAGCCTCCATGTTATGGATGAACTACCCATACACTTGGTACTGGTGAAGAAGCATCACTTGAGTAGAAGCTCATTTCACTGACACATCACTGACTTGGAATACAGCCCTACTTTATCTTTTTGTACTTCACTCATTCTTTAAGTTCTGATTCAGTTTTTCTTTCAAATATGAGGCTAAATACCAGAAACGCAAGCTGCTTGATCTCGACTTCTGCCCTAGCTCAAACAATACTTATGGGAGAAAAGGGCAGAGTTCCCTTTTTGAGAGTAACGGAGTGTGCTTGGAAGTAATTTCTGAGTTCAAATGCACAGCACAGAATAAGGAAAACCATAAACACATGATCAGTACCACTAGCATAGGTGAGAAGTGTTTCATGAAGGCCAGTAATAAGGATCATGAAATTTTTCAAGGGATCAAGAGAGAGATACAAAGTTTTTGTAAAGCAATGAGCCATTAAAAACCACCAGAATAGGAAAGGTCTGTCCTGAAAGAGCATAGAGGATTGGGAACAATTATTTTGAAACATCTTTCACTAAACTACAAGATAAAAAAAATCTAGGATTTGCCTATTGACAAAATTCCCTTTTGGGGTTGAGTTCTAACAGATTTACTGATGATTAGCCTCTTTCATCATATTACTGGACTCCATAGTTAAAGGAAAGGATGGGGCTCTTTTTATTCAAAGCTTGGTCATTCATAATCCATCAATATCATAATTTGTAACACATCACTTTCTGTAGGATACGAACATTCTTAATGCACTGAAAGATTTGCTAACAGTTAACAGGTGCCCACGCTAGTATAAGAAGCCCTTCCAGAAAAGGGGTATGAGAAATTACATGGAAGAATCTATTCTTCTGAAAACAGAGTTGTTGTAAGGAAAGAGACAGGCACTAAGGAATTATTTGGTTCATCCTAAGAGTAGGGAAGTCTCCATCTCTGGATAGAATTTTCTTCCTCCAGTCTTCAAACAGGAAGGTAGAATGACTTACTTAAGCAAAATCACCACTCAGAAACATCTTTTTGCACTTGTTGATGAAATCAGCCTTAAGACATCCTGATTTAGGTATAGTTTCAAATAAATGTGCACAATTTCAAATATGTATTTCCAGATTTTATCCCTCATATGACCCCTCTCTAATTTGAATACTTGCTTTACATTTTTATTTTCATTTCATGCTTTTCCAGGATGACTGACTGCAAAACAACCCTCTTGATCAAACTCTCAACTCATTTATACCAGCCATACCAGGACAGAATGTGTGCATCACTGCATTTGATAAAAGATTCCTGGCTCCTTTCAGAGACTGTTTTTAGGATGCCCATTTGCTAGGAAGTGGGTTTTGCTGATTTTATACATGATACAAAACAGTTGTCAGTTCTGAGGCATCAATAAGTCAGCCACATTTGAAGTTCAACATTTCTGTCAAATACATGACCCATAATTGTAATATTTAAGTTAACCAGCAATATGTTTAAATATTATCTTTCATACAACATGATAAGAGCATTATACCACACATTTCATTGATACGGTCAAACCCATTTGGAAGTAAATATCCATGGCTAATTCCCCCATTTTCTTTGTGCCAAGACAGTGAGAAAAAACCGTAAGTAAATTACTGCCACTACAGGATTTCTTGAGAAATGAGTCATGAACCAAGAAGAAAATAAAAGATACTAAAAAATGTAGTACCAAGCACTATTATCCCTTTATTTTTCCAATAGCTGTACAATGTGCTTGCATCTTTCCATGTAAAAAATCAGTAAAAAGTCCCCTAAAAATTTATGATCACATACATGAGCAACCTAGATAATGCTGTGTAATACTGAAAAACGGAATAGTTTTCTCTAGCTTCCTTCTTCAGCCACGTGCAAATTTGATGCCAGCATGCTGTGTATTTGTGCCCAGAGTACGAAAAATTAGTACAATATATATCATTTACGCCTGTGATAAGCAACAGATTAAACCATGCTTAAAGCTGTTCTTGAATGGTTTGTCAGAGAGGAAATGAAACAAAATGCATTTCAGAGTTTAAGTACAGAGACTTGCACAAGAAAATATTTATTCGGAAATGTTACCAGTGTAAACAGGGGTATTGGTGGGTTTTTTTCCCCAACGTTCTCACACACCTCATTGCTTCTCTGCACAATCTGTCGACACAGTAAAATAATATAAAGCTCAGCACACAATTCCTTTAAAAATCTAGTGGGAGGTGTCCCTGCCTATGGCAGGGAGGTTGGAACTCGATCTTTAAGGTCCCTTCCAACCCAAACTATTCTGTGGTTCTATGATTCTATGATTTTGGAAAAAGCAAAGATACTTGTCAAATTCAGGCTGCAAAGTTACACTGTATCTTAACAAATGTGTACAAAAAACTTGTATTTGCTCAGCAACACAACTAAGTAGCACATACCAGGAATATCCTTAAATATGAAAATGAATACTACCTGGTAGTGAAATTCCAGGCAGTATCAGGATCTTTTGTTCAATATTGTATTTTCATCCATGTTGGTAAAGACATTACAAAACATTTTGACAGTCATCTCTAAATACAGCTCTCAGAAGTGATACAAAATCTTGTAGGCTCTTTAAACACTAAATCTTCCAGGAGGCCTCTGGTATTTTTTGGATCCATATTCCTAATGGCTTTTTGTCAGAGTGACTGCCAACTGCCAATATCCAGATGCCAAAAACAATTTAAAAATTGCTTAATTTAAGCACTTGGGTTTTTGGTTGTTCTTTTTTTTTTTTCAAAAAACACCCACAAAGCAAATCTGCAGGGAAAGAAATTCTACTTGTTTAATGAATACACACCACATGGTAATCTGAACCCTGAATTATCACCAAGTGGTCATGTTAAACATACTACTTTTGTACAAGTCAGTGTCAATATTAGTATCCATTTCAGTGCATACTGATATCAAGGCTGGATGCAGAAAACAACTGACAAAGAAAAAAAAAGGATACGCAGCTGACTACTGTAACTGCTGGCACAGCCATCAGCTCCTTTCTTTTTTCCATTAATGGATCTTCAGTATCTTTTTGTAGCATGAGTTAGATAATGATGTTTTCAATGACTGAAATAAATAAAAAATGTTATTTCTTACACATATGTCTGTAAAGAAGAATAAAAATGGAGAATTTATTTTAGTTGAGATCTTTACACTGGGAACACGGCTTCCCATCTTTAGATGCCATATGCCTGACCAAGCATCCACTGCAAGGTGCTACATTAATTTTCAACAGGCTTGAGTTTAGCCTCTAGAAAACTGACAAATTAGTGCACTGTTAGAATAACCCATACACTTAAAACCATTCGTGGATTGTTTTTTAATTCTCCAGTTATTTCTTCATTACTTTTCCATTTTCATCTCAAAGATTTCAACCCATGCTACAGCCATTCAAGCTATTCACAGAAATGTATGCTCAGTATCAGAGAACAGCAGTTACAGGAAATGCACTAAGAAGAAAGTTGCCCTGTGATATCAGCTGCCCTGTTGAACAAGTAGCAAGGCCAAATGCAGTTTCATGGAATACCATACACCTTAACTCTTTGAAGTAAAGGATGTAGTAGAGAGGTGGCTTACCCTTGAGAAAATGAGTAAGTATACAATCGCCATCAGGATATTCTACTACTTGTCGCTGACATAGATTTGAAAATGTGCTAAAGGTGATGGAGAAGAAAGTGTCATAAAACAAGTTTTTTATTCTTATAGTGAAGGGTGGAAGCTCTTTGTAATGTCTTTGTAGATCATGGCAGCCATATTTTCTAGGTAGAGTGTTTCTCTAGATTCCTGCTATTCGGATTCCTAGTTGGACCTTAGGAATGCAATTAATTTTATTACCTTTGAGAAAAGACAACATATTTGAAGTTAAGCAGGTGTCCATTTGATCGAATTTTCTGAAAAAGATAGCACAAGCTTAATAATGAAGGTCTTGGTAATACTCTGTAGAGACTTGTGACCTAAAGGAATGGAAAAAGTTCCAAGACCAAACTAAATAGTTTTAAATTGTTCCCTCTGCCATACTCAATGACTCCATGACTCTTTATGTGCACAGATATTATTCCATTACAAACAATTAAAATAACATATTCTCAGAGTTTGTGTAACATCTGTATCCTTCCTTTTCCCGTTTTCCCTTCTAAATGTTAATCCAGAATGGCCTTCCACAAAGACAAACCGAAAAGAATTTGTAAGTCACATATATCACTAAACTAATCTAAGACTGCATTCTTGTGTCATGCAGATAAATATCACAATTTCTGCAACAAACATTATCTCTTTATTTCACTCTTTCATTCTCTAAAACTACATAGCATTTTCTTCCCTCTTGGAATCTAAGTGCGACAAATAAATCATTACCTAGTTTCCATAGCAATAGGAAAGCCACATGGAAATACTCAGAGTGCAGTAATTCCTGTCTTGCTCTTATTTCCAACACTTTTGAAATTCTTCTCAATTTGAATGCATTTAAATATTTTATGCAAATTAGAAGTTATCAAGAGAGAGAAAGCCATCTAGTTCGCAAGTCTGCTCTGAAGATCTCTCTCTTTACTTACTTCAGAAGAAAATGTGGGGTTTTTTACTGCTTCCTTTTACTACTTCTTTCCCCCCAGTTTAAGAACAGATAGTAGGAAATAGTAATAAAATATCACTGTGGCTACAATCCTGCAAATATGTAGCTTTTCACTTTCTCTAAAGTTATTTGTAAATGAAACCAGTCTGGGATGTGAAAATTTGTAAGATCAAAGTCCATAATATTTGCTGGAAGCTATCTAGATCAGCAAGAGCTACCAAGATTAAGGAGTTAAGTTTAAAAATTTATATTTAAATTAATCAATTCTAATTACCACAGTTCTAAGAAAAAAATACGCTATTTCTCTCAGAAGCAGATAATTTTTTAAAATATTTGCATGTTAGCTCAAGAACAACATAAGAAAACTCAAGTTACTTTTTTCTTAGAACACCAGTAATAAAATTTGGAATCTGAGACTTTCAAACATCTTTTCAGGTCTCTCACTGACTTTTCATATAGGTGTTTATTTCACTACTGTTTAAAAAGATAGCACCATTCAAATAACTAATTCAGTTACAAACATTTTGTTAATACAGTAAGTTATACAGTAAGTTAATACAGTAAGTTAATGTTTATTTCAATAACTGCTGGTTTTGCAAGACTAAAAAGTACACACAAAAAACATGATTAAGCTTTATCACTTGGTAGTCAACTAATTACTGCCCGCTGTTTCTTATATATTAATTCCCGCTGACCTAAACCAACACAAAGATTCTACTGGAGACAGTGCAATGGCTTTGATGGATGCACATTTTCTACAAAAAATCAGCATGCATTTAGGCATAAAGTGGGTTATATCACACAGAGATTGTGACATTAATGTATCAGACAACACACCCCAAGAGAATAAATGTCATAATATTTTCAATGTGTATCACTAATGTATTAAAATATTAATTATATTCCAAAATAAGACCAGTCAAACAATCAAAAGCCAGCAATTAGAATAAACATAAAAATGACAGAAGTCGAAAGCATGTTTTATTTTTAAATTTCTTTTAGGTTGCAAATCAAGAAAAGTTAATAGTTTTTAGCAGCAGAGGTGAATCATGAAGGAAAAGTGATTCAAAGTGTTCCTGACTCCAAGGAAGATTTTCAAGACCTTGTAATTTTATTCTTTGCATTTTTCAATTCTGTATCCATGGGTACTGCAGCTTATTTGTATGTACAATAGCGATAATTTATTGAACTCAGAATTTCAATCATTATAAATAATTCTAGTCCTTTGATTTAAAAGATAATTCATACCCTAAAATAAGATTTAGTCAACATTAAGGATGTCTGAGTAAGAATAAATCATCACTCCAATATACTAAGTCAGCAGTTCTACTACCCTGAGGTAAACTGCAAGTAAACATTGTATAATAAACCATCAATAACCTATGAGTCTGAAATGCCATTTCAAAGTGTATAATATTTTTTTCTAATTTTAGTTTCTACATGGTACCTTTTGGTGAAATCTCTAGGTTTCTACAGTAAAACTACTTACAGTAGATTGGTATACTCTGGGGTGATTCATGCTTGCATTACATTTTTCATTATTTCCTCAAGCTCCCATTAAATATGGTGGTTACAGGCCAACTATGACTTTTCTTTCTGAGAAAGCTAAATAGGTTTTACAGAGGCTTCTCTGTGAAAAAAAAAAATTTAACAAATACCTGTATTTCCTTTGACATCCAACAAAAGGAACTGGCATCAAAAAAGCGTGTATTCGTCAGCTCTGGGCTGGGAAGCACTACATGCTGCACAATGGCAGGTTCACATCCAGAAATAAAGAGATCCTGATCTGAACTTCTTAACATCCTCCATAAGTCGAAGTGTGGATATAGAGTTCACTTTACACCTCAGAGCCATACTAACCAAACCATGGAGGAAAGTAGCAGCATCCTTGCCTCTGATACCACAAATTTTGAATAAATAAATTTATCATCCAGGAGACAGGAATTTTGCTCTGAGGACACAGGTTTTTTTCTTACCAGAAGTAACATGGACACCCAATGTGCAATAAGAAAAATACCTGTTTGTAAGATGAAAGCTGATAGTCAAGTCTGACAATTTTGATGAAAAACAGAATTGTATTCCAGGTGGATTTCAATATCAGTTCCTATCGTCTACAGTCAACATATTTATCACAACTTTCGTTCTTCCCAGTCTAGAGAAACTCCTGTGAAGACATAAACTTCATCAGTACTGAAATATTTTAACCTCCTTTGAGAGAAAGACATGAATCTCTGAGATGTAATTACTGTATCAGTCATCAAGATCCCTGATGCTGGTGAATCTCAATGCTTGAATGGCCCTTCAATAGAACAAGTGTCTGCATGTACCAACTGAAACACCAGAGAAATCCAGTATGAGGCCAAAGGGGAGCAAACCATTAGCTGGAACCCATCTCAGCAAGGATGCTGCTGTTATTGGGTAATCCCTATTACCAGATGGAAATGGTGTCAGAGGAAAGACATTTAAGCACACATTGGATTTCTACCACTCAATATATGTCACAAGATGGAAAAGTCACCATTTTCTTACAGATGAGAAAACAAGACTTGCATTTTCTCAAAAAAATGGTACTCTGACCTTTCTTTTCTGTTTTAAGAAGATTCTAATCATAGGCTCACACAGATGAGGCTGTAGTGTCAGTGTATATAGAAAATATTATAAAGGTCACCTGTAAAATAGTGTTCATTTAACTTAGATTATTTGTAATTACAAACTGGGAACAGAACACCTGCTCCCTTATGGGGATTTTTTTCCCAAAAAAATTTTGGTGTAATAAGTACAACCAAACTAGAAAAAAATCCACATCACTAGGGTAGTAAGCAAATGGCACCACTGCAGCAGCAGAGAATATAAATACCATTTTTATTGCAGGAGGAATTGCAGAGAGTGTTGTTCTCAGGGTAAAATATGTTTAGTGTTTAAATCCTACAGTACAATGCAATAGTTATAAAGTCTTCACAGTCTCCAACTTCATAAATTGCTCAAGAGTGAACTGAGTAACTGTAAATGTGTCTCCTCGGCAGGAAATGGAAACAGAATACAACTTAAGAATAAGACAGCCTATGCAAAAAGACAACAAGCCTGAAATACACAAGCTTCTGACACAAAATGTGTCAATAACATGTAAAATTAAAAACCAAAAATAATTGCATTTGTTTGCATATGTATTCAGAGTTTTATCTAATGCATCGATGTTCCTTTTAGTAATGGCTGTATCTCTGCTGAGTAAGTGGTGGCCATGAATACATCATTTATGAAAGGCTTCTTTATCATAATGAAATAAATTTCATTGTTTTTAATTGGAATGAAGAACAACTAATTCCACTTATGCCTTCTATATTTAAATGCTGTTGTGCTCCTTTTCTATTACAACCACAATTTTATCTATTTGTTACATAGTGGATTTGTTTCACAGTGAAATAAATATGCTGTCGTTACTTTACATCCCATGCAGTCAGAGTCCTTTGGCTACTTCTTCCTTGACCTTGAGAAGTCACAAATTCTCTGAATAGGGACCTCCAAACACATATGATTTATGAATTAAAAAAATTGCAAATCCCCTCCCCACTAGTTTTCTAGTTATTTGTTTTAATCACAAATATCCAGTTTGTACAGAAATGTGTGTCTAATCAATTTTTTTTTAGTATTTATATTCTAATACATTTCTGTACAGTTTCAGACAACCATATATTTACAGTTCTGTTCTTCTGTTCTGTTTTGTTTAGTAAGCTTCCTAGGTAAGCCACATTTTATGAACCCTGGATATGTAGATAAAAGGGTAAAAGATAGGGACTATGTACATGATGAAAATGGAGGTCCAGATCCTATAAACTACCAAACATCCACAAGCAACACTTCTCAAGCTTTTAATGGTATGTTCTAGTATAGGAATGTTTAAGCACAATGTGTGTATATACACACATGTACAAATTTGATCTAACAGGCTTTACTTAGAAACAATTGAATTAAGAATAAAAAAAACCCAAAACACAAGGCTGGATGTAGTACTGACCAGAAAATCAATATTCTGCTATGTAAGAAATACCAATGTTTTAGACTGTTGTGATTTGATAGTAAGAGAAAACAAGGAACAGGTTTGTGGTTTCAGCTTTGCTCTGAATTCATCATTGAATAAAAGGATTATTGCCTGCTATTTCAGCCTTTTATACAAAACACAGGAATCTCAGATTCATACACCTAAATCCAAAATTTCCTGCATCCTGAATAAGTGTCATAAGCAGTAAAAAGGTATTAGCTATACTCTGTCATATTTCTTTATTTTGAAGTAATATTTAAACTCTAAAAATATTTCCAACCAAAATGTAAAATTTATACTTTAGCATTTCCAGACAAAAACTTCAGAACACCTCCAAACCAAATAATTCTACCCTTTCTGTTTCATATCCTCATTCTGTAAGCATAAGCTACATAAATCTGCACCCTATTTAAGATGCTGCAGGTTTTGCAATATTTTAATATTTAATTTTTTTCATTTGCTTGCCTCTTTCTAACATAAAAGATGTGCAGTGGAGAAGAGTTTTTTTATTGCAATTGAACAGAGTTTTAAGTGGTTTGTTAAAGTTTTTGTTTCCCTCACAAACAATTCTGTTTCCCTAGAAAGATATTTTTCATATTCATACCCAATTATATGTGGCTACATCAATATTTAAGTAGGGAGACACAAATATTTGGTAACAGTTGTGTCTTAAATTCATATTTAATGCATACAAAACCAATGGAATTTTCAAGAAAAGAACCGGAGATTGCAGAAGTTCATGTACCTAATATTTTATTTCCACTAAGTGAAATGGTTACAGTCTTGTGCATAAATTTACTTATATAATCCATTTATAAGGATCTAAATTCAAGCATTAATAAACTGGAGGAAATGAGACTAGTAGGAGAGGGCAACAGATTATTCTATATTCTATCACCTCTTCTTGCTCTTCTTCACAATAGCACATTTATGTAGCACTTAATACTTTCAAAGACTATTATGACTTTAATCCTTACACTGCTTTTATGAATTGCCTGTATGTTGCAATTTCCATTTTAAATTCAAGGTGCTGAATTTTGAAATTTGAATCTATAGAGAAACATGATACTTCACTTCTGAGACCACAGCTCTCCAGAGAAGGGCAACAAAGCGAGTGAGAATTACAGAGCATGAGGAGTGGTTGAGGAAACAGGGGTTTAGCTTGCTAAAGAGGAGGCTGAGAGGAGAGCCTCCTCCTCTTCCCACAGTAGCCTTAGATCAACATCAAAAAAAATCAACCTCAGCTGTAGCATTAGACATAAAGGAATAAAGCTGAAAAGACGATGAATACGGCATTTGAATAATCTAACCCAGTGCGGTATGAACAGTGGTCATCAATAATGTCTTGGTCACAAAATAAAATCATGAATCAATATGCAAGATACATTTTCTGCATTAAATACAAGATGTATTCCAGGAAGAACCATTAGCTTTTTAAACAACTTGCGCACAAATTAGAAACATATAGCTGAACTCCAAACAGTTTATATAAATACACACATACAAAATTGCATATAAAAAGTCACACAGAAAAGTATATGCATACACATATTTGCAAACTCCTTATGTAGTGACTTCCCTACCAGCTGTATTTGTTACATGGAAGCTAACTGAAATGTTAACACAGTACAATACAGAAAATGTCAGGTTTATCCACATCAACTTTCTTCCAACAAATTTTCTTCTCAGGTATGCTATGTCAATCAGTAAGGCAGAGGTTCACATGTTTATAGTCACTCAAAATTTGCCACCTGTATGCAGGTGTTTGGTTTTGTTCTGTTTTGTTTTTCAAATAGATGTAACTTTAAGATTGATAATATTTAGAGGTTTTGTTTAAAATGTTTATTCCCACTCCCTATGTTACTGAACATAATCTCTAAATGTATACGCTGTCTGCTTATACTGATAAAAAAACTGAGCCTGAAATTCATGCATGAAACTTACTCCTTCAGAATGCTTAAAAGTGAATTTTAATTGTAGAAATTTAAATATGTCAGCCTATAACAAAGAAGGTCACCTTTATGAATCAAGATTAAACTGTTACATCTTAGGGAAAGGTCACATATATGAAAAAGCAGATGGTACTATGTATATGATTCTTGGTGGGAATTCCCAACAGAAGCTTATCTGCTTCAGACAGCTAAGTTTTTACACAGCTACTACCTTTAATTTCCTTAGTCAATGACTATCCATTTGTTTTTTTGTCTGATTGGTTTAGAAGAAGAATTTGTGCTCTGCTCTCCCTGTGATGACAGACTCCTTATTCTTCTATTCAGGTCTCCAAGTCCAGCCTCATCATTCCAGGCTCCAGCCTGTGGGACTCTATAGCTATCATCTCTTAGTGCCTCATCCTGCGAGGGTGGCACAGCCTGCTTCAGCACTGCCATTTAACAGCATGAATTAGAGAGCAAAGAAGAAACTGGAAATCAGTCCACCTGATATTTTGGCAAAGCACTTAAATAATGCTATCAGCAAAAGGAGAAATAAAAACCAGCTGTTCATCCATCTCTCCTGTGGCTTTGTACACTAAAATGTAACATTGTTTTGAATTAAATTAAACATCAGTACTTCAAGTACAGACACTACATCCAATACAGGAAAAGGGAGACAAAATCTTCTGTGAGTTTACTATTAGGACTTATTCAAGTGCAAGGAATTTTTACCAGGTCATTTGATTATTATACCTTCTTTGTAAATGTATAATTCTATTAAAAATGTGACAAATCTTTGCTTTATGCTTTGAAAAAATCTGAGAAAGCATTCTTCTTTGGCCAAAAAGAACACTCCTGGCTTAGACAAGAAACCTTGTATAACATGTGATAATCAACTCTGGCTCAGGAAAATTCGTTGGAGGTGAATATAACTTCAGCTCTACAATTTTACATAGATTACTTAAAACATCCTCAAACTGACTGTGAATACTTTTAGTATTTGCAGTCTTTGATTTGCATTCAAAAAAAGCTATCACTTGTTGCCCTAACCAACATAATCTGCAAGGCAGAATAAAGTTTATTCTCAAGGAGCCCCAGCAGAACAAAAAATTCAAAGAGAGTCTAATAACAGTGCATACACAAATAACATCAATCTTTATGCATTTGGTGTTGAGTTAGACTCTTAAATTCCCACTCTTTCTTGAAACACTTTGATTTTATTCCTCTTTATGGCATTGGTAACCTTCCAGACAGATATTTTTACAAAATATACTGAAAAATATTCATAGGAGACCAAAAGCTTCAGAAGGATAAAACCCTAGTTTGTCCCTTGAAATACATTTGTGAGTATAGTTAATGTAGCAGTAAAATCTTTTAGGAAGATTATGCATAAAATTAGTTAAAGCATCTTTAGTCTAATTTCTTAATGCAAAAACTTCCTATTTGTACAAATTTTGCGCAAAACTACTCTAGCTGAACAAAAAGGTGATAAATTTTGTTTCAAAAATGTAACATAGCAGGTTTATTAAGACATTGTCACAATCTGAGATGTTTTGTTTTACAATAAAAAAGCAATTATTACCAAAGACCACTATCACAACACATTCTGACAACAAACATCAGTTTTCAATCAAAACATTTGTAGTGTCTGTAGTGTTTCACAAAATGCTCTGTTTATTCATTTTGCCCTTTCACAGCCACTTCAGTTACTCTCACAACTTGTTACTTCAAAAAGCTATAATAAAAAGAATTCATTACAATCTTTTTGAGTGAAGAAATACATATTTTCCTCAGGGACCTGTGCTGCTTCATATCTTCATAGACGATATAGATAGTGGCACTGAAGTGCACCCTCAGCAAGTTTGTAGATGACACCAAGCTGAGCGGTGCAGTCAACATACTGGAGCGATGAGTTGTCATCCAGTAGGACCTGGACAGGCTGGAGAGGTCAGTTGTGCGTATCTCATGAAGTTCAACATGGACAAATGCAGGCCAACTGTATCCTTGGCTGCATCAGCAGAGCTGGGACCAGCAGATCAAGGGAGGTAATTCTGCCCCTTTATTCTGCTCACGTGAGATGCCATATGGAGTACTGCATTCAGCTCTGGAGCCCTCAGCACCTGTTGGAAAGGGTCAGAGCAGGGCCATGAGGATGATCAGGGGCTGCAGGGGCTTTCTTAGGAGGACTGGCTGAGAGAGCTGGGGCTGTTCCAGCTGGAGAAGGCTCCAGGGAGATCTCGTAGCAACCTACCAGTACCTGAAGATGGCCTACAGCAAAGCTGGTAAGGCTGTTTTCAAGGGCATGTAGCAATAGGACAAAGGGCAATACTTTTAAACTAGAGCAGGACAGGTTTAGGTTAGACGTTAGGAAAAAGTTTTCGCCAAGAGCATGGTGAGGCACTGGAATAGGTTGCCCAGAGAGGTGGTGGAGGCCCCATCCCTGGATGTTTCATGAGGCTCTGAGTGATCTGATCTAGTGCAGGATATCCCTGCTCACTGCAGAGGGGTTGGACTAGATGCCACATGAAGGTCCCTTTGAACTCCCTGATTCTGTGATATTTCATGAAAAAGAGCACTTACATTAAACAAGTTATATTATCTAATTTAACTCAAATCAAAATATCACCATATCAGCATGGTAGATTTTAAAAGTTTTTAGATACTCAGAGGTGGAATATGAAGGATACCCCACAGCTCCCAGTAACCGTCAAAAGTGTAATCACATGGTAGAAAAATCCCTGTTTAAGGACACTCAAACTATTCTCATCAGTTATCTCACAGTACATTTGATGTGAGCCTGGGAGAAAACAATGATGCAGAATCAAACACTAAACATACTAAAACAATGCTCTCTGCTAGAGTGAATGAATCATTTTGTCTTGCTGAAGCATGAGAACTGATGCAAAAGTGATTGAGGCAAAAATGCTGCAAACAACCCATTTTAATTTGCTGGTACACATGTGCGTGTGTGATTTTGCTCCTCAACTCATACTCTGACACACACTCATACTCTGACAGTATGTTCAAAATATGTGTATTATATTGTTTCTGGAACTCTATCAAGTAATTGGAAAGAAAGAAAATTAAAGCCTACTTTTTGTGACAGCCTATGGTAAAGGTTTATGAATCACCAGTGAATTCTGGGAAAGTAAAACCAATGAGTTTCAGCTCCTCAGGTAAGTCAAAGCAATTTAAATGTATTGATTTTAGTATTTCTACGTACATTAGCATCATTGAGTGTTTTCTAAAGCCTTATCCACACCAAGAGAAAATAACAGAACTTACGGGAAACATGTATATTCATTAAATCCAAGCACTCAAATACATGTACAGCTTAAAGAAATTATGTTTAGACCTTAGTATTCCTGGATTTTAAATCCAAGTCGTGAGCATATAAGGTTTCCATTTAGCATGTAATGGACTTCATATCTTGTAGGCTTCCATACAGTCCAAGGCACTTCAAGAGCATCCAAGAAGATGGAAATTAACATGTACTGATCAGGGCTATTTAATAAATGAAGTGACAGCACAAGTGTGTCATACAGTCTGTTCAAGCAGAAACTTGACAGAGAAAGTTTCTGGAGAAACATCTGGAGAAAAAATTAAGTGAAGTGTTTGCTGCACAAACTTCCTAAAGGCTGCTAAAACTCCAGAATCAATGCTATACAATATGCTGACCTACATATAGATATATTCCAATTTAAAACACAATGCATTTACTTTTCCAATGTGTAAAACCATCAGTTTCTCAGTTAAAAAGCTTACTAATTAATATATTCTCTAAGCCTTCATATAATGTACTTGAACTTTCTCCTACTGTTTATAGAAGACACAACTGCACTAAAAGTTGTAGATGTGTCCTGTCATCAAAATATACAGAAATTTTTTTCAAATTTATTATTACTTTATATTTTACTTTATTCTTTTTAACTCATTAGTGGGACAATAAAAGATTGATTAAATGCACAAGCTTTTCTGCCTTGTTGAGTCTTCAGTTCACTGTTTTACTTTTCCTCAAAGCTCATCAATTTTAAGACATAATATCTTTGTCTTACTTTTTCTTTCTTTCGTTAAAAAAGTCCAAACAACAAACTCATGTAATTACAGACATGAGCTATAAAAATTGAAATTTAATAGATAAAATTAAAAGAAAATTAAACTAAAAATTTCATCCAGTCTCATAGTGTCTGCTGGGATTTCACACAGTTTTGTAGTGAAGGTAATTTTTTTATTATTCCATGACAAGTTTTATACTAAAAGCAACACTTCAGTTGATGATTCAGTTTTCAAAATACAAGTTTGTCTGAACCCCTTTCTTCTGCACTTATAGATGAAAAATAGCAACAATTAATGTATTTTTATCATAGTGCAAGATGACTGCAGGCTAATTAGGAGAATATGGCAGGAGAAGGTGACAGCACAAGAATACTTTTTCCAAATGTGAAAAGAGAAAATCTCCATGGTCATTCCTGGGTATATAATTATTTAAGGAAATTTTAATTAAATTATCTGACAAACACTGCTTAAGCGAGTTACTTTTATTTAACCCCAGAAAAAGCGAGAGAGGATATGCTAAAATATTAATGTAGCAGCACTTATGAATAAACAAGTCTTTTCATTAAGAGATAGATTTAATTAAATGTATGTATAGCAAGAGTATAACATAAAATGTTTTTCAAAGACCCAAACCTAAAGTTTTCAGGGAAATTGTGAAAAAGATTAATACATTATTATATTCATTGTTTTTAACAAATGAGAGAATAAGTGGATTAGATCATGTA
Source organism: Turnix velox (assembly GCA_013400935.1). Classification (NCBI taxonomy): domain Eukaryota; kingdom Metazoa; phylum Chordata; class Aves; order Charadriiformes; family Turnicidae; genus Turnix; species Turnix velox. The sequence goes on from VZTY01026312.1 coordinate 326,807, forward strand.
AGCTTTCCACATACTATTTTTTACCTATTTATAATACACATTAAATCCTGAAATACAAGTCTTAAAATCTAAGAAGTACACTATCCTCAATGATAAATCTTGAGCAGCCAATTTTGTATTGTAGTGGCAACATCTAACAGAACAAGAAAGGCTTACCTACTATTGCATAAAACTCAGACCATCTAAGATACTACAGACTGACAAATTCTGAAGTCAGATGAACTCTATCAGAATAGTAATACATGAACTCATTCTGATGCTGTTTATTGCAAAGAGAGGGTCCAAGTTAAGAGCTTAAAGTTCCATTATGTTATCAAATACACAAGATTCAATTTGTATCAAGATCAATTTTTATTCAAAGTCTTGAAGTATTTCTGGACAAATATTGCCTAAATTGAATGTGCTTAAAATTATGGATTTCAATAAGTATTGGCTGCAACTTAGTTTCTTTATAGAATAGCTCAGTTTATAAGGCCTTATGTGCTCATATTAATAAAATAATTTTATAGCAAAATTTTAATCTTCCTATAAAAAGGAAAGAACTGCTCCACTAAATATTTGCTTTACAATCTGAAAGAGAAGAAAGATAATTAATGTATACTCATTCAGTGACTGGTTTACAACAGCTTTCATACAGTATATAGTTCATACATTCATGTATAAATATATATATGAATTCATCTTCATATAACATATAGTATGGTGGGGGGTGTTTTACTTTCAGTAGCAGCAGTATGAGTAAGACCATGGTCAACTCTCTGTGGTGTATTTCAGTGGAGTAGTGCTCTTATTACCTCCAGTCCTTTATTCAATAACTTCCTCCTGCATCTTCAAAAGGTAATAAGCAAATAGCTATGTCAAAATAAAATGTTTTGTTCAGTGGTCATGCACAGTCAGCAATAAAAACTCCTGCCTTATTTCCAGAGCTATATTATCAGGGTATGTAAGCACAAAAAAGCCATTCTAAGTGACAGTTGATATGTGTTCCTTAAGAAAAATTGAGTTGGAAAAGATCACGATTTGCCATATCTGCAAGGAAAATATTTCTGAGAATAAAAAATATATTCAGAAGTTCTGAATAGAAAAACGTACTATCAATAACAAAGTAGAAATACAATTTAGAAAGGAAAACTATCTTGGCATGCTGTCTTTAAAATTATGTCACAGGGTTTTGAATTCTCCTTCTACAAAAGGTTGTAAGTGAAGATTGTTACTCACTGCTGTTTTTCTTTAAGATATTGAATAACCACTTAAGCTTTCAGAATTCAGTTGTCACTGAATTCAGAACTCAGGATTGTAAAAAATAAGCAACAAAGTGAAAAAAAAAAGAAGATGCTATACTAAAGACAATAGAAAAACATGTTCTTTTTTCTGTTGTACCCAAATTACAAAAATATGTGACTGAAAAAGAAGCTGCAATCAGGTGTGAGTGCAGGAGTGAGTTACTTCTATTTAAACTACATGAAAAGACAATTTCCCAGGGATGACAATTGATATCACCAACTAGTTATCTAACCAGTTTTGAGTTGAGCAAATGGGCTTTATGGCTTCTATTTATTTCATGAACTGATTCATCTAAAGCTACAAAAGAGAGGTTATTCTATAGAAAAACTTATTAAAAATGTCATTTTAAAAGTAAAGACTTGCTATTTTTAGTGGAAAAATTTTCAGTAACACTAATTTCTGGTGGTTATTGTGGTGGAATTACCTTAATATAAAAGTCAGTGTGAGAAAAAAGGATTTAGAACACCAAAGATCTATACAAGCAAAAAAAAGTATGCAGGAAGAGAAAGACTGAAATCAAACATCTTGATAGAGTAAGTACAAATTATAAATATGTAATGTTTTATTTTTATTCTCTTCCTACAGTTGTCAAAATTATAAAGAAATGAATAAAAACTGGTAATAATATTTGCTTTACTGTTTCCTTTTGAAAGTGTATTGGCTAACTCAGCAGGATTGTAGTATATTTTGTATATAATGTGTGTTACTGTCATCTGTTGGCAAACATAGGGTTTAAATAAGGGTAAATTTGTCCTGTACAGCAACAGCAATAGCAATTGAAAGGCAATGACATCCCTGTGAACAGAAATTTTTGATTTCTGGATTATTTGCTTCAATATACTCTTATTTTAGTGATCAGGAAATAATTTCTAGTAACAATATTCCCTGATTTTCTTTGTTTTCATTTAATTTCTTTTAAAGTGCTAAACATTTACTAACTTTCAGATATTTTTTGCTCATTTTTAAAACTAAATAAAGCTAAATTGTATTTTTACAGCTTCCCCTAAAGTATTTTCCTTGGCCTAAATCTTAGTCAAATGGCTGGAGCATCTGCCTTATGAAGACAGGCTGAAGGAGTTGTGGTTGTTCAGCTTGGTGAAGAGAAGGCACAAAGGGCATCTCAGAGTAACTTGTCAATACCTGAGGGGGGCCTACACAAAGGCAGGGGTAGAACTTTTTAATAGGATATGTGATGGGAGGACCAGAAATAATGGATGTAAATTGGAAGGGGGTAGATTCAGGCTAGACAAAAGAAAGAAATTCTTTACAGTGAGGGTGGTGAAACACTGGAACAGGTTGCCCAGAGAGGTTGTGGATGCCCCCACTCTCTGGAAGCGTTCAAGGCTGGACGTGGCACTGAGCAGCCTGATCTAGTGGGAGGTGTCCCTGCCTATGGCAGAGGGGTTGGAACTCGATGATCTCTTTGGTCTCTTCCAACTTGAACTATTCCATGATTCTATGATTCTAAGTGTGCTCACAGGTCTTCATTTTAATTTATTAAGATCTCACAACTCCTAGAAACTTATAACTCAAAACATATATATAGAGTATAACTTCATCATGAAAGCATGGGCAGAAACGACATTGGAATACAGGTTTCATAAATCTTTCTGAATGCATTGAAGCAAATATCAAAAGTAATTTTAAAAAATAATTTAATAAATTTGGTAAAATATGCAATGGAGTGCTACTCTGAAAACTAGTCTGCAAAATTAATTTTTATTGTTTTGCCCAGGAATTACTGATGTTTTATGTGCTACAGAGAGTATACATGAGAAATAGAAGCTCTGGAAGAAATTAAGTATGGACACACATAGAGAGTGGATCAAGGATGACTGAATCTTGTGCATCACAAGTCAAAGTTGTACCAGCGATCATGCTGTAAATGACAACACGTGTTGGTAATTCAAAACCAGCAGTTACACCAAGGAAAGAGAGGAGGCTGTCAAACATAGAATGATTTCCATAGCACGGGAAAATAAACAGCTTATACAAATCATCATAAAGAAATTAATGGAGACAGGGGGGAAAGTGGGAAGAAAGTGAATTCATCATTCATGGTACAGAAAGAAAAAAGGATCTGGGAACGGAAGCAAAATTCACAGTGTTTTGCACAGTGAATAAAAGCATTAAATAACATGATAACAAAATTCTGGCATGAGTAAATAATAATGTGTAACTGCCCATTCTATTTTAGGGCTCTAAGAAAGAATAGCCAAGTAAAACATGAAATACTATGTTCCAGTTTTGGCATGTGCATTTATGCACATTAAATGAAAACCAGAGGAACAAATAGCACAGAAGATAGAAACTAGAAGCTTTTATCTAACTCAAGTTAAGTAAGGAAATTAATATTTTCCAGGTTTTTTTAGAAATCATGGAAACTAAAAGTTATTACTACTACTGAATGTATATGCTTATAAGAGAACCAAGGATCACCACTCATAAAAAGAAAGGCAAAAATGCTGGAAAAGTACTGATAGCCTAGTAGTATTATATCTGCTGGTTAACTGAGATTTTAACATACTTTGCATGGTTCTACTTCTTGTATTATCTTCTCCTCCAAAATTCAGGCAAACCCGCGAAATGCATTATGGAATGCTTAAATTATTAATTACTTGAACATCATTTCATTGCTAGCCACTTCAATTTGTTTAAAAATGCTAAAGATTACAGTTAGACATTTTTATTTTTTAAAACCAAATCACTGATATCAGTAATTTCCACAGACCTGTCTCTAGCACTTATTAAAATACATAATAAAACAATTTAGTATTGTCATACCAGACCTTTGTCTGAAGGTCTGACTCATGAGTAATCAGCAGATAATAACTCTATGAGACTCAAGAAGACCCTGTTGAATTTGTGCAAATAAGGAGAATCAGCCTACACTAGACAGCCTTTTAAAACAAGTCTAAATTATTTTTCTTTTCAACTCTCTGAAGCTATAGGGAAAGCAGAAATCAGAAAACTAAATCTCACTTCCATTATAGCATGAAATTGTGACATTAAACATGAAAACCTCCACGTGTTGAAATAAAAGAAATCATAGGAAATAAAAAAATGGTCAGAGTTGAAAAAGATGTTTTCCTTCAAGTATTAACTCAATGCAGTAACAACATCCGCTGGGTTTAGGAGAGCTTCTAGCATTGCAGTTTCCTTTCTGTTTTATGTGCACTGTGATATTACATAAAGTAAAACTCAATTTCCAATATAATCAAGATAGAAAAAATAAACATAAAGAAATCATAATACTGTGGATTTTCTTAGACTGGTTTTGACATCAGTGGGAGAAATCAGTATCATGTCCTCTTTAGCTTAAGTATTTCTTGTAAGTATTCATAAGTATTTCTCCAAAAAGGTTGAAAGGATCTTGCCTTGCCAGTGTCTATGAACTAAGAAGTACAGGGTTAACGTATTAAATCAAGAAACTTCCGGATTTCTACTGGCTATTAGCTAATGAATATCTAATTAACTATAAAAATTGATCCCCATAGAAATTATTCAGATGGACATTGGCCTTGTGATGACACTAAACTGGCTGGAGATAAATTTAAAGAATTTATCCAGGTTCACAAGAAGTTAGTAGGAATTAGAATGGGTGGTGTCTTCCATTCAACAAATGAATAGGAGGTTTTTGTGGAGAAAGCAGCAGAGCATGCAGTAATCAAATCAACAATAAATTGTTATCTCTAGCTAAAATAATATGCCAAGTGGTTCTCTGATGCATCCATCTGTAACTTCAAGTATTTCTTCCTCTTATTTACTGCAGTGATCAAATGTTTTTTATTTCCTTGATTTAGTTTCTGCCAAATTCTTTGGAAAGATTCTTGCATGAAACACTACTAAGTGTTCAAGTATATTGTCTGTGTTCACGAGTTAAACATGCATCATCATTACTGAAAATAATATTGTTGCTTTCATTTACATACATGGGAAGTACAACAGAATCATGATCATATTTTATTTCCTTGAGATGTCACTAAAGCTTGTGTTAGGAAAATAAATTCAAACACGTGCTTCTTTTCTAAGGGGAATAGGGGGGAGAAAGGAGGAAAGGAAGACAAAACCGAGTAAGTTTAAACTACTTGATGTCCATTGCTCTGCATCATTACAGGACTGAATTACTGGTGTCCTTTTTCTTTCAAAAGAAGTGTAAGATGAATGAAAAGATACTCAGAGAATACACTAAAACAGACATGATTAGACAACATAAGGCTAAAGACACACAAGTGACAGAAATCTGGTTGGATTGTAAACCTGTGGGAAGTTTTTATACAGTAGCACCTTATGAAGCTACTAAATTTGCTTGGAAGTAGAGAGATAACCACACGTATCAATCTTTCCAAAAAAGAAAAAAATTTGTTTTCTCGTTCTCAGAATGTAAAAATTGATATGGGATAGAAAGACAGTTTTGTAAGTATGCTTACTTCAAAGACAGATAGCATTTAGGTAATCAAAAAGATGAAAATATTGACTTAATTTCTCAACCTTCTGAAGGTTTGAATTACTGATAGCTGAAATTAAAACGAGGTATTTTAAATGATTTTGATCTTCTATTCACTCTGTGCATACTTCATTCAAGCAAGCCAAAATGGATGTAGCTAGAATATAATTACAGTCCAGGAAAATATTTTAAAATACACTAATGTATTTATAGCTAGCAAACTGTGAGTTGTAGTTGAACAAAGGCAGACAGATGTTTGTAATAGTCTAGTCAGTCCCTGCCGGGGGAAAAGAACATAAAGCAATGTGCAATGCAGTCAGGAGGTCAGAAGGAAAAAGCAAAGTGACTTTTTTTCCTGGAACATTGAGATGAAGTATTCCATTATATTACTAAACAAAACAAACACCCCCAAGGCCACTCAGGTTCTCATGTGCAATGGGAAAGATGTTACATGCTTTAGAAAATGCAAGTAGGGCTCACACTGCTGATTAAACATGAAAAGTAAGTCTGAGTAAATAGCATTGTTTTCTGCCTTGCACATACATCATGGAAAAAAATGTTTCTTCAGTGAAGAAATTCAGATGGTTATATCAACTGATTAAATATTGGATGGAGGGAACTGCCTCAAACCATTCATGGAAGTGTATGACCAATAAAGCATAGATTTGTTATGGCATGTTGGGAAGCCTCCAAGGATGAAGATCCGTAAAGGTGTTCTGTCCTGTTTCCTTCTGAGAGAAGTGCCTCATGCATGAGTTCTGTCAATTCTGAATATTACTATCCAAATTGATTCTGTACTTTTGATGCCTTATGAACTTATTTTTGTTGAAATGTATATAAAATTCTGAAAGATCCTAAAACAGTTTCCTATATATGACAGTCACATGCATTATAAAATATTTCATCATGCCCAGACTTCAAAATAAAACTATTGCCTTTAACTCTGTTCTCAAAAGTGAAAAATGGTTCTTTGTGTATGAAGCCTCTATTGTGTATGCAAAATCCTCTACAAAGTTAAGACTGATAAAATCTATTGCTAGAACAAAAACAGGCCATATCCCAGAATCCTAGCAATAACACACTGAGATGTTAAGACAACTCTGAAATGTGTTTAAAAAATGGTCAGAGTTGAAAAAGATGTTTTCCTTTGAGTATTAACCTAATGCAGTAACAACATTTGTTGGGTTTAGGAGAGCTTTTAGCATTACAGTTTCCTTTCTGTTTTATGTGCACTGTGATACAGCAATTTTTTCAAAAACTGCAAGTTTATGGCCGAATCCATGTTCCAATCTTTTCTCCCTTGCTTTGTTGAATACAAAGTCTAAACAAACAGACTGCCACCTTTATTTTTAGAAATTACTACAAGTCAATTTTTTAGATGTTGTGGAACCTCTATCATATGAGCTCCCACACCAGAAAAGGATCAAAAATAACTGAGAGCACATCATATTTGATGTATTTAAACTGAAAAGTACCTGACTGCAAAATGCTATATAAAATTTAATATTTAAATTTTTTCTCAAAGTATTTTGAAGAACCCGCCTTCAGCTGAAGGGTGTTTGCTGTCTGTCATTTCTTAGTAAAATAGCACTGAATAGTCACAGTTTTGAATTATGGCATTTTTATAAAAGTCAAACATTAGAAAGAAAATTACTCCTCTCTGTGATTGTGGAGCCAAATTTTATGGCCTTGACAATGATCTGACTATTAGTTCAATACAATAATTTTGTAGAAACGCCAAACATGCATCACTGCAGCCCTGTCAATTCTCTTCATCACAATTTGAAGACTTTTATCAGAGGATGTAGGGAGGCAACACCTCTAACACTGCTGGGACTTTTCTACTCCCCCATGTTGCCAGTTTCTATTTCTCTGCATAATTCTATAGTTTTGAGTCAACCTGATATAGTCAAAGAAGGCCCTGCCCACGGCAGAGAAGATGGACTAGATGATCTTCAAAGTTCTCTTCCACCATGAACCCTTCTATAATTCAGTGTTTCTAATTACAACAATTTCTAATTACAACAATTCTTATTTTTCAGTACAAGTTCTTTGTCTATAAGCAGTAGAATTTATGAATTTACAGGTCCCTTTTGAAAGCTGTACAACTTTCTATCAACAGCCTGCATAATATTTTTGTATTCTAATTTTTCTTACCAAGAAGTAGGTATAATCACAGTCAAAGTCCTTCAAAATATTAAAAAATGTTTTGAAAATGAATAGGTTGAAAACTTGAATGCACCGAGTAGAGAACAATGTGTCAGTATATAATTCCTATAAATATACCTAAAGGTCAGAATGTGGACCTCTTGCTCAGGTTAAGTAACCAACTATAAAGGACCTTAATAAACTTAAGTTATCCTCCCTACATACCTAAAATTACCTTACTTAATAAAGAGATCAGAATTATTGCACTATAAAAAGACCTAAGGAGTAAGGGTAATGATAATTCAATAGTCTGCATCTATTACAATAAAAAGATGAAGAAACAAGAATGTGCAAAAAAAGACTGATGAATAATCATAGAATCATTAAATCATAGAATAGTTTGGGTTGGAAGGGACCTTAAAGATCATTGAGTTCCAAACCCCTTCCAAACCTGCGAGAAAACTCCAACATTAGAAGCTGAGCAAATTAATGAAAAAAATGCCCGCCTTTGTGATGTCTGCTTTTCAGAATATTTGCTGTTTATATACCTTTTGGTCAAAACCTTTCTGTGTAAAATGTTACTCATGACTTAAGGTTCCAGACAGACAACTACTGAAATTATGCATGATTTATCAGTGGGCATAAAGTGATTGTTTTCCTATGGATTTTGACAGAAAGATGTATCTTAAAGTGTAACTAATCATCAAAAGTACAAAATTAACAAAATTAAAATACATTACCCTACGCAAAAACTCATATCATTAATTTAGTAATGTTATAAAATGACAAACACATACAGCATTGTACTATTTATAAAAAACTAACAATGATAAAAACAAAAATCCAAACCCAAAAATAATCCACAAGCACGCATCAAAGCCCAGAAAGAAATAGAGGTCTTCAAGAAGGAGGGAAAAAAGCAAGTTCACCTTTGTTTTGATGGAAGTAAGCGTAAACAGAAATTGCTATCACACTTGGCTTATCATTGAAAATTCATCACAGCAATGCAAGACTGTGAACAAAACACACATATGACATTATTCTGCTCTCTTGAGTGTGATAGAACTTGATATCTGACCTTTCCTATAAGAGGGAGACAAGATTTAAAGCCTTCATATTAAATTTTGCCTACAAACTGAGATCAACCACATGGGAGCAAAAATAAAGAGCTATTTGAAATAAACATATTAAGAAATCATCCTAATAAAGTATAAATTAAAGTAAATGAAATTAAATTATTTTTAATATTTGTAGATAGAAAAATAAAGGAATTGCATAGTTTTCACACCTGAATAAAGCAGTTTTGATATAAGCAATTAAGAGAATCGGGTATTTTAAAATTACACTGCACAGGGTGTCACTTCCAAGCATCCATATTAGGAACAGTGCAACTGTTCAGGAAAAGAAGTTTCCTGATATTTTCAGTTTAAATAAACCTAAGAGTTCTGACTGACAAAATTTAGAACTTGGACATGAAATCCACTGCAGCAATGTTTTTTAAGAGAACAGTTGTTGCACTGTGTACTGCTGTGTAGGATATTACGTGCAGGGGACAGAAGTCTCTCTCTCCTTGCTGATCCCAACTGTGTATACCATGAAGTTAATGGATACATCCTGGCACAGAAAACCAGCTTTCAAAACCCTTACTAGAGTTTCTCAGTACAGGAACTTCTAACAATACAGCAATGGGCAACTACCACACCTGCTTACATCTTTCAGTTTGTGCATCTACACTGTAGGAAGGAAATGGGAAGCAATGTTGAAGTACCCTGGAACTTGTATGTTTTATCACAGAATCACAGAATCAAGGGGTTGGAAGAGCCCTTCAAAGGCCATCCAGTCCAAGCCCCCTACAGTGAATAGGTATCTCCAGCACTTAGACCAGGTTGCTCAGAGCCTCATCAAACCTGGCCTTGAATGTCTCCAGGGTTGGGGCCTCCACCACCTCTCTGGGAAACCTGTTCCAGTGCCTCACCACCTCACGGAAGAACTTTTTCCCAGTGTAAAACCTAAACCTTTCCTGCTCCAGTTTAAAACCACTCCTCCTTGTCCTATTGCTACATGTCCTGGCAAAATGACCTTCCCTAGCTTTCCTGTAGGTACCCTTCTGGTAACAATAGGTCACTATGAGGTCTCCCCACAGCCCTCTTCCCCAGCTTTCTCAGCCTGTCCTCCTAGGAGAGCTGCTGCTCACATCATCTTTATGACTTTTCTCTGGACACTCTCCAATAGTTCCATGTTCTAGTTCTGAGGGCTTCAGAGCTGGACACAGTACTCCATGTGGGGTCTCACAAGAGCAGAGTAAATGGGAAGAATATTCTTACCTAATCTTTAGTGAAACACTGGGTCACAGAGAACAGATAAAACCAACCAACCAACTAAAGAAAGAAATTAAGCCTCTTTTCTCCCCAAAATTATTAAGTCAGGAGACTTAGCACAGGACTTCAGTGGGGAATGTTTTTGATCTTATGGCTAGAATTACCAAGAAGTAAAATCATACATGTTTCAAACACACAAAACATTGATAGTGAGAAAGTGACTGTGATTTGAAAGGAATTAAGGAGTGATTCTCGCCACTGAAAACAAAAGCATTCTTAGATGAAAGCTACAGAGAGCCCTACGTGCATCACCTATTCTAAATTTCCTATCCATAGCAGCATTTTAATGTAACTGTCTTTAATATCAAATATATACAAAGCATGCTGGCCTTGTACATGCATGAGAATAGCATGACCTACTTTGAATTGCAGGTCTATTACACATGCATTAACTAGCAGTGACAAAGTGAAACAGTCATTAATGAATAAAGCAGTCCACCTGGTTAAATATGAATAAAACTGCAGTCCTCTTAAATTTGCCCTGAATTACAGATGGCACTGCACTACTCAACTGATAGCAAGGGCAGCTGCCTTTTAGTGGAATCTTATTGTCAAGGAGAGATAACAGCTTTTCTAGGCCCTGTGAAAGTGTAATCACACTGGAATTCAATTACTACATTACCTGCTAAAAATTAACCTTTGCTTTTTATAGAAGATTACACTTTCTTAGGTTCTGGTTTTGGAGTTTTTTATGATTTTTTGGAGGGGGAGAAGGAGGGAGGGAATGAGCTCTTGCATTTTGATGTACTATTGTAGTAAACTCTTACACTTTCAGCTTCTTAAATGACACACCATCCAAAGTGCTTTCCATTAAATAATCTCATTATTTTTATGTCACTGCAGACTTCTGATAATTTAAATAGGAATAGTAAAAAAAAAGCTCAGAAGAAAGTAACAGTCAACAGGTATTCCAAGGAAATCAATAAAATTTATTAATAGACTAAATTGTGTTTGCCATGGATTTTTTCTCTTAGAAAATTTGAGAAAAAGAAGTAACATACATTACTTATATGTGAATTACCCTCATGGGTTTTTAATGGGATACACTTCAAATATATATATAAAATGGTTACAATTAAAAATATAAGCCATATTATTCTATCATTCATAATAATTTGTTACAATTATACTTTTGAGTTCTAATGCTGATTTTACTGGCTTTATAAATAATTAAATTTGGAAAGTCTGAAAATTGTTCTATGCAATATTGCATTTAAAGGCCTCATAAAGAAACTCAGCATTGGGCTATCTATGTTACTAATCTCAAGACTTGTACTTTGAACTTAACAAATACTATTCATTTTAAGTAATCTAACACATACAAAAGTATAAATCAAGCACTTTTAGGACATGAATGATTTAATTGCTATGAACTCACCAAGTCTCTAGACTGCAGATGAAGTATATGTTTTCACATAAGTTTAGGCAGAAAAGAAATTATCTTATATTCTTCCAAGGTCCTGAAAAAGTTTGTGAATCCCGCATTGTAATGCATAAATAAGTGAATTTTGCTTCCAGAATAGACAATAAGGGCTGGAGAAGTATTTCAAGCAAGTTGAAGTACTCAGAAGGAAAGATAGTACGTAAAGATATTACATAATAGGAAAAAATACTTCAGTGCAAAAAAAATTCTGTGCTTCATGGTAATATGTTACAGACAACATTTCGGCTGAATTGTTTTGCAATTTGTTCCTCCCCCCCTTGACATGACAGCTACTTTTCCCAAGAAAGAAGCGTTTTCTAGCAAAGATGGTTTGCTATGATTTCTTCCTGAGAGAAGATTCTGTGGTTCTTCACAGATTTTCAGTCCCTTTTAAGATTCCTAATTCATCCATTAATCATCACATTTTGCAAAAACTTTCCAGCAAACTCTATATTACAAAATTAATGCATGCACGTTTGTAAAATTACACCAGACTGCAATTCTCCTTCGCAGCCAAGAAGGCCAACCAAATCCTGGGTTGCATCAAGAGAAGTGTAACCAGCAGGTC
>VZTY01026312.1:339261-375841 GCA_013400935.1 Turnix velox
TAATTGTTTCAAAAAATATTGACTAATAACTAGAATACTGTGTTGCCAATCCTTATTCAGTTTCCTGAATTCCAAAATTTGATTTTCTCCCAAAGTGATTTTGTTGCAAAAGCAATCTGGTGCAGTCAGCAGGATGGAAGCAGGGCTTTTACTGGCCTCCAATAGGCCTCTTGTGAAAACAAAAGACAAGCACTGGGCAAGTGAACACATTGCCATACGTGGCTTGACCTGTTTGATTAGAAAGTGCTCAGAGTTTGACTGTATTGTTCTATGTTTTCCATCTTTCCTTGCTGTGCTGCATCCCATGAATTACTTATGCAACAGCTTAACAGCATCCATAGGAAGAGATTGAGATTTCCATTATCGCATAGGTATAGATACATGCATATACATATATACAGATTTTGCATTGGTCCTTGCCTGTCTCTCTCTGTTTGCCTTCAGGATTTACTGTGGTCTATATGGCAAATGGCACTGAGCAGAACATTGGGAATTTCAGACATGCTGACCTTGTACTTATAAAAAATAAATAATACTAAGAACAGCTTTACTTCAGGCTGCACTGATTTAATCCAGACACCCCATGTATGTTGCGGCATTTTTTGGAAAAGACAAGTTGACTTCATGGCCTTCTCTTTAATTTTTCATATCCCAAGTCACTGCCCTACCTACTGTGACAAACCTCATTAAAAAAAGATCATAGTGAATTATACAAAAGTGTATGAAGGTAGCATGCCTAGTATTAGCCAATTACTTTTCCCGTAAGAATGTAATATGTTTCCTGTATTATCAAGCATATTAACTATGGTTAAAAGTGAGGTGGCAAGGAATTGAGAAAACACTCTGTATGTACAGTCATTTTTTCCATGTAGTTTAACACATGACTCAGTTATCGGGCTTACGTTTCAATCGAGTTTGAATACATTTGCAATTCACAATAAATAAATACTCTTTGTGTTAAAGAAATGAAACATCCTGAACAGGTGCCAAGTAATTCTAACTAACGCTACCTCCAGGTAGGTCAGATCTAAGAACCTGACATGACAACAGGTCCAGGTGTTGCATTAGACCAATTCAGAGCAGCTACACTAAATATGCCACAACTTCCGCCAGGAGATGAGGCAACTCCCAGTAAGAGACATGTGTAGGGAAGTTTTAATCTGGAAAAATTGAGGGTCAGGGATCTCAACATGTACATATTGCCTCTAAAAGGTTTGCCTAAATTCCATTTAAAAATGTTTAAAAACCAGTCCTAAAGTCACTTAATTCAACAGTACACAGTCCTGAGCAACATATTGTTGCTGACATTGCTTGAACCAGTAAGGTTGTACTAGATGATCTTAAGAGGACCCTTCCAATCTAAATGACACAGTAATTAAAATTGGAATTATCAGTTGGAACTATTTTAACCTAAATTAAAATTGATTTGAACAATTTTTTTTTTTTTGCCAAGTATGAAAAAGATTAATTTGTGAATGCAGGCTACTCCAAATGAATTTGCAGATCGCTTCAACATAATTGTCTGCTTTGCTTCTGTACACTTGACAGTTTCCTGAAATGAGTTAAGTGTTCAGAGCAAAGCAAGGAAATTACAGAAGCACTCATCTTCCAACTAACATAGCTGTTGCAATTTACCATTATAACAGTCTGATACTTCTTATAATCGCAAAAAATTGTTTCTAAAAAGAGATAAAAAGATAAATCTTAAAAGTAACAATGGAAGTTGTAAATTTTAAATTTGAAATAAAGACTGTACCAGTAAAACCAGGTATGACCAAGGATGGCTGAAAATTCCATTACTGCAATCAAAAGGACGACTTTCTCTTTTCATGCTAAGTTGCCTCCCATACATCTCTGTATGCAGCCCTGATGGCACTTTCTCCATCCTTCAGAAATAATCTAAGTCAAATACAATCAAGTTTAATATAAGTGTAGTAACAAAACATATTCTAACAGGAGAAACTTATTCTCACGTTTCTGTATTTTCACATTTCACAACTGAGAATACTTGAATAAAAAAGACAAAAGGCCATTACTTGTCCTTGAGGTTTTTTTGTCTCCTTATTCTCAGCAGTCATTATTCTACATAAAACTGACAGTGTAATATTCAAATAAATACATCTTCTGCAACAGCTATTTCTGATCAAAGGTCATTTGTTCTTTTACAATTTCTAGGCCATTTGCCAACAGATGCCAATCAGCAAAAAAACTGCTAACCATTTTTCAGGGAAAATAGGGACCATGCAAGTAGAGAGCTGCTCTAAACAGTAACTAAAACTTAATGATCAAACTATGTAAGAATATCGATTGTTGTCCTTTTGGCTTTAGATTTTGTTTTGTCTTCTGTACTATCACTAGTCATTTCTTAGTATGTATTGCACACTATAAAACATTGACCCTTTGCCACTGTACAGAGTGCCTTTTCACATAATGTGGTATTATTCAACTTCTCCCAGGACTCTGAAAAGTATCAGTATGGATCAAAGGTCATATAACTATTTTTAAAATGCCAGCCATCCCGTTCATAAATGCTCACAGGACAAGTAACAGTTACTACTTCCACAGGGTCTCCAAATCAAGTGATGCTCAACAAAGGATTTATGCTTGCAATGCAATTGTTCCTTATTGCCCAAATCCTCTAGTGGCACAGAACTGGTGTTTTTTTCTTTCTTTATAATATATCCTGCAACCCCATAGAGTAAACAATCTTCATCATTGCTGTTCATCTGACATACTGAAGAGCATCCTTAAAAAACAGTATCCTTAAACAAACAGTAGATGCATTTGGACCTGAACAAGCATGTGGAGCTATGGCCAAGCACCAGTTTAAGCTCACTAACACAAGTAGTGTACTTTCTAACACTACTGTTATTCGTGGTTTTTCAAAGGAAAACTATATGCTGAAAATTATTCCACAGCAATGCAACTCACACAACTTTCTGTAGCTAATGAAACATGCAGGATTGTTCTCATAAAGAAAAATACATGCCTCCCATAGACAGTTGTTGCAAGCAAAAATACAGCTTCAGAACTGGGAGAAACATAAGACTGTTGGCAGAGAATGTAGGGAGGCACAAGGAAAGCTAAGGCCTCCTTAGAATTAAACCTTGCAAGAAGAGTCAAGGACAATAAGAAGTGCTTTAAATACACTGCAGTTAGAACACCAGAGGCAATGTAGATCCACTGATGAATGAGGTGAGTGCTCTTGTGACAAAGAAGGCAGAGTTACTGAATGCCTTCGCAGTGTCTGTCTGTACTGCTAGAGGCTGTCCTGAGGAGTATCATACCCCTGAGACTCCAGAGGAAGTCAGGATAAATGAGTGAGCCTCAGTTGACAAGGACTGGGTTAGAGACTAATTTAGCAACCTGGATGATCACAAATCCATTGGTCCTGCTGAGATGCACCCAAGGGTGCTGAGGGAGCTGGCAGAAGCCAATGCTAGGCCATTCTCCATCACCTTTAGTAAGTCACAGGGACAGGAGAGGTGCCTGAGGACTGGAGGAAAGCAAATGTAGCTCCAGTCTTCAAAAAGGGCAAGGAGGAGGACCCAGGTAACTTTACAACAGTGAACCTCACCTCCATCCATGGAAAGGTGATGGAGGAGCTTATCCTTGGCACTGTCTCATATATCTCAGATGAGCCCACTAATTCAAGGGTATTATGGCTGAAGATTTTATGCCTTTAAAAGAAAATAGGTAACACACTCTCCCAAACACACACACTGTACTAGTGGCATTACTATAAAGGAATTAGGCAAAATCCAAGAAAGTGGATACATCCAGTTAATTCTTAAGCTATGAAGATTTATATTACACATCAAAATGGATATGAACAATCATCTTTAAATTGGAACAAAAGTTGATGCAAAAATCAAACTAAAATATCCTTTATTCAAAGAATAAAAAGTGGAAGAGTGTTAGTATTAACAGAATCAACATGGAATGATTTAATAGATCAAGGCATAAGAAAATTGTCTGAGGATGAACCACATAATTATCTGTTTATGTCCACTGTGGTTTTAATTGTGAGGGTCTTCCCTCATCTTTCTATCTCTTCTCCCTCAAAATAAATGTTTCACAAAGTTTTCCCCATTCAGTCCCACAGCTACAACCTCAAAGACTGCTTATTTATATGCCAATTCAAAATTAGTTTATTGAAACATTCTTCATATGAAGTAATGATCTTAATCATCTTAATAACTTCCTAATCAGATCACAATGCAAAATATACATATGTCTTAGCTCAGGACTTGACTTTAACTGTACTTTCGCTTCCTGTCACCGAACAGAAACAGAAACCAGCTTTCACAGTAATAGCAGTAGTCTTTAATTTATCCAACTGAAAAAGCACTTGTTCATAGAAGTTAATCTTGTATATCAGATAAACACAGATTTACTCCAAGTATTATTTGAGTTTCTGTTTAACCACCCAACAAGCCACAAGCCTCATCAATTAATAATGGAAAACTAACATTCTGTAGCAGAGTGAAAACAACAGCTAGAGGTAATTAATATCAATTGACAAGAACACCTATGGCTTACAAGAAGCATATCCCTTAATTGCTGTAAATGCTTTGCTCCAACTTCAGGGTACTTGGAGCACGGTGTGAGTGAGTGTTCTGCCTATCAATTGTGCAGGCAAGAGAGTTAACAGATACACATCCATTCATTTAATTTGACGCAACTGGCTACTATTGAGCACATATTAGATCCAAAGTGACTTTCAACTAATTACATTTTTACAAGAATCAAAAAAATAAAAACCCAAACAAAAACTTAGCCAATACACAGCCAGCATGAAAAATGGAATGGCACAACTGAAGGAAAGACACTAAAAAGTGTCATAAAGGCACTTAAAGGCTGTTTTTTCATACTACTACACATTTAGGACAGAGGTTTCACTAGGAAGAGGTATATAAATAAATAAGTAAAATCTAAAAATATTCAAATACTGGCTATCTGATAACCCTCTGCACTTTATGCATATAATTTCTCAAGGGATTTTTGCCACGTACACACAATTTTATATAAATATAGATAATGTTAAATTTTTTTCTGTAAAACAGTGACTATTCAATTCTTAGGTACAGACCTGAAAAGGCACATAAATACTAGAAACTGAAAAGTGATTTTGTTGCGTAAAATATATCCACAGACATCAATTTCATCACAATGGCATGAAGTTTCTCATACTTATCCTAATAATCCATCAGTGTCCTTCCAGTGAAATTTTTCCATCATAGAATAAATTATATCTAGAAAATAAAATTTTCATTCACAACAGCATAAGTGGACACAGAATATGAATTAATTATCTCATAACGTATAATGATCTGTAGAAAAGCAGGTAGCTGCAGACAGTAATAGCAATTTTCACCTTCTTTGAGACAAAGCAACATCAGATTGCTATTAGGTAATGCCAGTGCATAATACACTACTAATCCAATACTGACTAATTAAGCTGATAAAGTCATAATTCTTTATGTCATAAAATCTTCTAACACAATTTTTCCCCCCACTTTGCCTTCTAACAGAATTTATTTTTAAGGTAAAGACCCTTTCTTTCCTTTGTCTATCCAGCATCCTTGGAAAAAACCACCAGATGGCAATGCAGAGTTCAAGTATTTAATTTAATATAAATGTTGTAGGAAAAAAAACTGTACAGATCAGCATGAGGCTCTCTTCCTAACCTACTTCCTCTTTGATGAATACTAAATAATTCATAAGCAAAAACTCTTCAACACAAAGTAAGTGATCAACCTGAAAAAAACAGACTTTAAGAATCCTAAGTTTCTAAGGATGTGAAACCACTAAAAAAATACCTATCTTTTTATTCAAATTATGAAAAAGGAGAATTTAAGGGAAAATCACTTAACAAAAGCCATTTAGAAATGCACTGCCATAAAGGTCACAGAATACTATCAAGGACTGCATAAATCACTACTGGAATGCCAAGAAGTAAATTTACACAATTTTTAAACATGTCATAAATTTAAATGAAATACAGCATCATGCTAAGAAACAGGGATTGTTTCTTAAACTTTTGAGATTTTAGTCAATTCTAGTCAAATCATGTGCTAAATTAAATTAAATATGTAGGCAATGCATCAAGCAGGACAGAGTGATCAAAGAGAATAATTGTTTCATGAAGTGAGAGGCTTTGACATAATTCAAAAAGACAAAAAGTATCACAAGTCAGCTTCTCATTTACTGGATCACATTTGATATCCATTATATGCCAAATCAAGTTCATCTCTGTAGTTGCTTTTGCAGGCTCTGACACCTCTCCAGAAGTTTACAAGTACGTCACTCAACACCGAAAATACCTAAGTAACAAACATCACATCTACTCTGAAGGCAAATCTGAAGGCAAAAGATCTTTTCTTGCATGTTCAAGAAGGCATTACAACTTGTAGGTGCTGTAAAGTCAACTATAATTGAAAGGAATGTTTACGTGTGCTTAAGTCTAATTTGGTTTTCACATTCATGAAAAAGATGATTGTATCATTTGCATTCATTAGAGGAAGCCTTATTGGAACTGCACATCCAGACCTTCTTATGTAACAAACACGGATATTACATGCTCTAACTGGAAAATAATTCCATTCCATGTTAAAGATTGCTTTGAAACTGTTCAGTGTATTGCAAAAAATATTTAAAATATTAGCTGGAAGAAGTAGCTGTATCTTCTGTCAAACAGAACCATAATCATACATATGAGACAAAGCATTAAACGAGTACCGTACTGAGCTGTGAGCAAGATAACTTAAAGCATGTTTTCCTGCTAATGTAATAAATATTTGATTAATACTATTCCCTTCATACCCTTTATTAATATATTTAACTGATGAACAGCATATAGTGCTACAAAGATTCAAGGACTGCCTTAAAGTAATATTATTTAAGTGCTTTGTGCAATGACAGTTGTCACGATCAGAGCTTTAATCCAATTCAGTACAACCTTAGGTTTCACTTTCAATGTGTTTTTTTTAACCTGTTTTTCATTCAACCCATATGAAGAAAAGAATACTAAGTTGATCCTAATTTTACACTTGTAGTTAATCATTTTATATGCGTTCAGTTCTGAAAGGCAATAGATGGACATAACTGTTATCCATCTTTTGAAATGAAACCAGAATTTGAGCCTAAAAATTACTCCACATTTTTGGCATGCTGTGAATCAACTTTGACTTCCTGCAGGAAGATTTTCATGTTCTTGAGAGATCACAGAAGTGGTTGGAAACTTATTTCTACCAGATAGGGAGACTCATACTTTTATTAATCACTATCTTTTTTAGCACAGCTCATAAAAAAAAGGACAAGAGCTGAAGCACTCTATCAGAAAAAATGCAACTGGCAATACAAAAAGAAAGCCATATTTCCAATGACAGTTATCTTTTAAACATAAAATACTGACATTAAATATATAAACAACACAAGATTTCTGTTTTCAGGTTTAGTATCTGTAACAAAGTTCAACAAAAATGAGTTTGAAGAAGTCACAATTAAAACAAATATTTAGCACAGTAAACAACAACTTCTTTACTTTTAATATATTCCTTAAATTCACAAGAAGTTCATAAAGTAACAAGTCACTGAAAAGTGGACACTGTTACTGCCTATTTTTATTTATAACACCTCATAAGTACAAAAATACACCAATATCTTTGTTTTGCCATTCATTTTACTTTAATGCTGATACTTTACAGATAAAATTAATTCAGAGGTAGAATTGACTAAAGAGATGTAAACTGTGTCTTCACAATCCTTTGCCTCTGGTTAATATGTTCAAGTGAAACAAAAGTTTTATTGTCCAAGTTGTTTTCTTTTTTTCTTACTTCCAAATATGAGTTGCATTAGTTTTAGAAAACCATTTCCATTTTCACAGTACAGATAAGTGTATCATATTTTGCTGAAACTTCTTTTAAAGTAAACAAGGATTGCAAAATACTTCCTGAGCACCCATGGGAGGACAAAACCAAACCAAACAGCAACAAGAAGAAAGGCAAGCCAAGCATCATCACACCTGTTATCACACTCCACCTACTTATGTGGAATTTTTTCAAGTCTGAAGTCTCTAAGCAACATGACCATAGGCAGTAGGATGTGAGATTTTACGAAATCTGAGATTTTTCCTTTGTTGAAAAACAGCTGTCTTGGTGATACAGCTACCTAAAACTACATATATGATCTGCTGACCTCACGCAAACACAGAGAACTCCATGTTAGAATAAGGTATGATCCAAAGTTTTCCATTACAGATTTTCCTTTTCATGACAGCATGATGATGAGAACATACTCTGTACATCTTTAAAAGAATTGTATGCTCTTTCTTGTGCTGGACACCAACCATATTACTTTCCAAAACAGAAATTAAATTTATATTTACCACTTTTATTTGCATTGGTTAATCAGAGGATACAGGAAGAAACGATGACATAAAATGCAAAGATATTGCAAAGATAAAATGCAAAATGTCTCAGTTATTACTGAGACACTGAAGCAACAGGAATCTGATTACTACTACGTTCCTTAAAAGTGGATGCCACTGTAAAAATTACTGTAAGATAAACAATAATGTAATTCTGGATTAAGGGGTCTCAATTTAAAGATTACAGGTATTAAATCTTAATTAAACAGAAGAATCTCACTGATACAGATCAGAGGACCTCTATAGTATCTATCAGTAATTCCATATCGCATCACATACACATCAACCCATCTTCAACTTCTTTGCTCTGCAAAGTCTATAAATTCCAGTTTTAATAACCCCAAAATATTTCACTCTCATATCTTGTTTGAGGAATATCTTACTATATAATGTACTCCTTATTTGCCTTCCCTCCATCTACATTTCCAGTAGATGCTGGAGATTAAATCAGATTCACAGTGTTACAATCTACTGAAAACGCACAATACAGTTGAAGTTATTTCCCAAAATGTTTACAGATCTGTGTCCTCCCCAAGCACCAGTTTATCAAACAATTCCATTTTTAAATGGATTTTTAAAAAAAATTAAAAAAAAACTCAATAAAAACCAAAAAACATAAGAACTGCGAGACAATGCAATAAAGACTCCTTACAAACTGCTGAAATGCCAAAAGGAAAACTACTAGTAATAACATATCTAATTAACTATTTCTATCAATATGGGATTGAGATATCCATTAAGGATAAGGATCCATTAAGGATTCAATGTCCCTCACTTTTTTTTCATTATGCAGTGAAAAGTGGAAGAGTGGAAAATTTGAATTTTTAGGGTGACAGACAAAAAAAGAAACTCAAAACCAAGCAGCTGTCTCAGTGCTGGTGTTCCCTTTTATCATATATGAAGATAATTCACCTAAAGTAACAGTACAAAAGATGTCTGGTAAAAGTGTCACCCCCTGCTTGGTTTCTGAAAAACTGCCTGCATTTTCTTTACTGAAATAAATTCTTCAACCATGTACCAGGTATCCCTTTCAGAAACACATTTTGCTGTTGACCGTTCATGGTTATTAAATTTAACGTGCTTGATACATTTATATTACAAAAAATCAGTAGCCTAAACCAAAAGTGCATAATCTTAATTTCCTATAGATTCTGCACTGTAAAATATATAGTCAAATAGATGAATCTAGTAATCACATTAGCAACACTGACTGCAATGAAGCCTTTTAAGTAAGTTAAATAGTTCTGGGAATAACTTCAGCAGATGAACTGTGACACTGATTTCACTTCACATATCTGATTTTAAGATTTCAGTTTTCTTCATCAAGTTCACATGAAACAACAACTAAAAGTATATTGAAACTACTAAAATTTTCTGCTGCAGAATTTGAAGTCCTCTTAACTATAGTCCAAATCACGTTAACATCTTAACATACATTTGCACTTCTTTCCAAACCACATCATAGAGAGAAAGATTTACTTACCTGATCCCCTTTTGGTCACAACCTTCAAGCTCTGAGTTAGAGTAGCATACAAGAGAATCAAGTTGGGAATAGGAGCTTTCATCTTCTGTCTTTCCGTGTTTGCTTCCTAAAACACCAAAAATAAAAAACCACTTATTTTAGATTGGTGCAGAAATAACCTTGAAGCATCTAAACACAATACTGAAATGTGGGAAAGGTGAATACAGTGTTTGTGAGCAACTTAATGCACCAAAAATTATCTATTGTTCCTGAAAAACTACAATCGCCGTAAAACAAGCACATGCCGATGCTACATTTAACTCCAATTTTGCCTACACATTGAACATTTATTGTATTCCTGTTAGAACTTCAACAGGTTGTCTGAATGAAACTCTTTTGATCAATTTATTCTATTAAAAAAATGTGATCTTTTCATTAAATCATGTAAGCGAATTCTCCTCCCCACCAGCAGGAAAAAATAATAGTGCCTTCCTTCATTAGATTTTCTCCCATTTATTAATTCCACAGGTTGGGCACAAGATTCACAATGAAAAATTATTTAGAAATAAATCTGGTCATTGTCTTCAGAAGATCAAACATAGAAAAGTAAAAACACAGCAGAGGAACCAGCAGAGACTCCTGCACCTTCCTTTTAGATTAACTGAAGTGCCATGACCAAGTTCAAACTGTACTGCACTAAATCAAAAGTGAATGGTATCAGGATGTGAGAGTGGTGGATCACGGGTTGTGGCTCATCCCCTCACCCCTAAGATGTGAATAGAAGTTTTTCATTTCTGCTACTTGAGTCCTCTGTGGATTAATTGGCATAAGCAGCTGGGGAAAACTGGGATTAAACAATCCATTAGTTTTCCATATAACTAGGAGAGTATCATAGTCATTAAGATTATCAGCTTTATTATGGAATGTTTGCTGGGACTTACACAATGTGCTTAAAGGGAAAGGGAGACCACATCTGCCTAGTCAAGATAGACATTACAATCTATCTATTCTATCTACATTCATCTTAGCTGTTTTTGCAAAAATATTCTTATCTAATAGGGCAAAAAAAGAGCTGTGATCAATGGCTTTTTAACATTATAAATAAAGACCCACATGAAACCAGTGTGGTTTTGATATTGACCTCTGTTAATCACAGCAGTGTACAGCAACTAAAAAAATTCTCAGAAGGAATAACAGTATAAGCTTTGATTTCAAAACAGACCATGAATATTTTGCACTTTCACTGACACTCAGGTTACAGAGTACCCAAGACATTTTTTGATTTACATTTCAAGACATATGAGGACTAAGCACAAGCCAACTGCGCTCATAATTGTGACTTTATGAAACATGAGAGTTACAGAATGCAGTTTGACAGGATTTTGTTTAATCTTACTTTTTATCATGAGATTTATACTCAGAGAGAAACACACAAGCATTAGTATGTTTGTTCATCATTGGCTGTGAACAAACTATCATTTTAGCATCATGTACTTTTATATTCACATGCTATTTCTGAGAAATGAGGCAATAAATTGCTTATCAGTGTAGAAATTAAAATATGAAATATGGAATTTCTGTGAGCTAAATTTAGGACAATGATAACATTTTATGTCAGTTTAAAATTTAATGGAGTAGCATGGCCACTAGGAGTTATAAATAATAGAGATCCCTAGAATTTTAGAAGCTAGAAATTAAGGCTAATTTTCCAGGGGCTAGAGTGGGTAGATATCAAAAAGCATTATACCGCATTTTACTGCAGACCTGAGTCAAGCTCTCTGAAATCAAAATCTCATTTCTCAGCCACTGCACTAACTGATGCCGCAGGAAATCCTGAAGCTGATATCTTCAGCCTGCAGGGTACTAGAAGAAGCAGCTTCTTACTCTGTGTGAGCCTAATAAATACAGCCCAAAGAACCTCAGGATCTTACTATGCAATTACAAATTCAATAAATAGGTTCTGACTGTGAAAGAAGATCCAAAGACATCTTCTCCAACCAAGACTGCTGATTATAGTGAAAGAAATACATATACATACATATATTTGAAAATATGTATTTGCAATATGCATTCATGCATTCATACATATTGTACATATTTTTGGATAAAACATGCAGTAGCTTTACAGCTTGCAATTATCAAATAAAGTCTTGGTAAATACAAGAATATAAATAACAAACAGTTCAATCAACTAAATCTTTCTTTTGATCAATGCATATTTCACTCATTTAAGTTGCCAACTCAACAAAGAGAATCATATCTGTAACAATGGTACAGCAAGTTCTGCATTTCAAATGTGATACCACTGTGGAAACTATTCCTGTGTACATTTATACTCAGAGATTCAGGTCTAGCTCGAAGGCATAGGCTGTTGCCTACACTGCTGGTGGTTAATCCAAATCTGTGGTTAAAGCCAAATCTGTTACTGTCTTTGAGATACCAGAAAGTATTTATTACTAGAATGCGGGAAAAGAGTGAGGAGCAGCTCCCAGCATCAGCCACTGCTTCTTTGCAGCAACATGAGCAACAAATCAGATCTTACATGGACTTTCCCCAGAGTTTTCTAACTCTTCTGTTTCCACTCTCTTTCCTTCAGGAGAAGTTTTTCTTCTCCTACTTTTGAAAAAACCCAAAATCTCAAGCGCAGAAAGCAGAAAGAGTTACAGATCAGGAAAGAAGGGCTGGTGCCTTAGCAGCTTTGGAAGTTTCTGACAGATCGGAAAATCTGCCTCATGTCATTCATACAACTGATTCCAAACAGATACTTAACATCTTGTGTCCCCTGTTCCAGGTGAATGCCTTGGGAATTGACTACTGCCACGCTAGTGAAATTGGTTGTAAAGTCAAAATAAGCAATTCAGAAGAAAATTTAAAAAGAACATCACAAGGGGGATTTCACAAGTCAACCACAGAAAATGTCTTCACTCTTGCAATAAGAAGACCTGAGGCTGATATGTTGTGCAATATTTAGCTAGGTTTTAAATTGGAAAACAAAATACAAGGCATAATTATGAAAAGCCAAATTCTTAACGCCAAATGGAGTGTTATTTCTCATGAATTTTAAACAGCCTACTTTCAATAATGATTTTTTTTAAAGAGGAGGCTTTCAGTAGTCACTGAGCTGTGATTTAATTTTTTCAAACAATATTAAGAATTCTGATTTTAATAAGCAAAACTAGTCTCCTGTTTCTCTAAGCAATAGGAAACTAACTGCCCTTTTACTGGGTTTTTTTGAGTTTTTATCAAGTTTTAAGTTACCACCACCAGAAAGCTAAAACAATGTATGATAGTCATAAGCTTAATTACAGCCTTTAAAGTTGTATCCATGTTAGTCTGCTTTAAATAGTCTTTGGCTGTAAGACTTCCAGAATCCATGGGTGAATAGTAGACTAAAAATATCTTTACAATTAGGGATTTTTGATTACTTTATATGACCACAAGAATATTTTTCAGCTTAAAGCAGTAGTCATTATTTCAGATATTTCAGGTATTTAGTTGTGCATTATTTTTTCAACACTTTTTGAACCTCAACACTGAAAACATGCTGAATACTTCTAGGCAAGTATGTTCCACAATAATTTTAACTGTGCATATTATTTTTTTTAAGTTTTTTCTCTATAAGGTGTCATTGCTTGACTTGAAAATGACACAGAAAGCCTCTGGTATCTGTTTCACAAAACATCTCATTTTCCAGCTGAGATAGAAATAGAAATACAGCTGTATCTCAACACTAACATTCCTTGGGGAAATGCCAAGGATGCTTTTTTTCTTAAATTGTCATAAATACTCACTGTGAGGAAAATGCATTCACATACACATATGCTTCCCAAAGCAGTTCAGCAGAGATTAAATTAACAATACTGAAGCAATTCGTGATAAAGCAGGAATATGGAAAGAAACTTCTCGTTTCCTAATTTTAGTTATGTTCATTTTGGGCCTTACCCAAAACTTGAATTAAACCTAATTGAAGTAAGAAATTTTCCATTGGCTCAGTCCCTTACAATAACTTTAAGGGGTCGATTTTCAGTTAGCCTATAAATGCTAGCTAGCTTCCATTATCTAATTATCTGAAAATCATTTTTCTTCCTGCGCTGCCCTTCTAACTTTAAAGAATGTTCTCATATACATGTTCAAAACTACTTCATTATCCTCCCTTCCAGTTGAAAAAAAAAAATAAAATTGCACTGAAAAACACTTCTGTGGCACTATCACAGAAGTGCTGAGTTAGCTAGCAAAATCAGTTTGCTTTGAAAAAAACAACAATAAATCCCCAAAGAAAACTGAACCTACTCTTCAGTTAGTCCTATATATTTTCATATGGCAGAAAAACCTTTAATTAATTGTAAAAATCTCACAGTTTTCAGTTTCCCTCCTTGACAACAACTAGGTTAAGCCCTGGAAGTTTCTTTCTTGGTGCTGGTACTGAGGAGTAAGGTACAAACCTGTTTCTGATTAATTATGAATGAGTGAGTAATAAAACTAAAAAAACCTATCCCCTGCACATATAAGAAAAGCAAGCAAGCAAAAATGCCTTTTTGCTAACAGTCTCTTTTTTACAGTTAGTTTTTTATAAACCCCTGAACAGCATGTCATTAGATCTTACAAAGTGTACAGGATTTGTACATCCGGAACTATGATATTAGCATGTCCAGTATTGGTACATCCAGAACAAACCTCTTGGTCTTGGAAATAAATTGTTCAAATGCTTAAATTAAATGGAAAAAGTAACATCAGAATCAGTGTGATTTCATAAACAAGTGTCAATTCATTGTCCAGAAGACAATATACCCCCTGTTCAGTGGAGCAGGCTGTGAATAGGAGCNCTTAAATTAAAAGGAAAAAGTAACATCAGAATCAGTGTGATTTCATAAACAAGTGTCAATTCATTGTCCAGAAGACAATATACCCCCTGTTCAGTGGAGCAGGCTGTGAATAGGAGCACAGCAGAGTCCTTTGGAGAGGTTTCCAAGCAACTCCATCATCACATTTCTCATGAAACCTGGCACACATTACTGCCTTCTTTTAAAGATACTCTTTATTGCTAAGATTTTCATCTCCTAAAGACTCAATCCATCATGCAAGGTACAGTACACTTACCAATTTGACTGGAGAAATGTAAGATCATTCCTCATATCTCTCACTCTAAAAATAAAATCTGCCATTCTGAAAGGCTTTCATTAAGAAACATACATCACTTAAACATATACTTAAAAATTCTTCTAAACTTTTGTCAGAACTCGAATAAAACTGGCTCAATATTTATTTTCCTTGTCTTTGTATAAAACAGTAAAACTAGCAATAGCATTTGTATTTCACTGGCTAGCAAATATTCATTTTTTCCAGTGTTTACATTGCTTAATGTGTTCCTGATTATTTCATTAACTGACTTTTTTTGTGTGGCAGGTAATATAATGGGTACTTTTTTTCTGCAATCTGCAGCAGATTGCAGACAACTGAAATGTAATATATTATACGCTTAAGAATCCCCTAGTGAAGAAACTATTCAACACCTCATCCCTTTAAATTTCAAATAGATTAAAATAACTGTAGAACTTTAAATAGATTAAAATAGTTACATAGCTAAAAACTATCTGAAACATACTTTGGAGGACTGCTGTGGCTAAGAAGAGAAAGCACACCTCAAGAGACATAAAAAGGGGAGATGACAGAGCATTTACAATGGTCTCATTGCACTTTGTGGTGCCTACATCTATAGGGCATCCTTCTTGGCTACAGGTAATTCACCAGCATTAGCTCACTCAGTCAGAAAGGATGATGTTGCAAAAGGGGCAAGATCAGAAAGGCATGCATAGCATCCTAGTGTGTTATTTACTCTCAGGGTAAGAGAACAAAAGATCAACAAGAATCTCATGGGATAAAGAAATACATCAACCTAAGTTTAAAACAATATATGTGTTGTTGGTACAAGTAGATGCTTCCTTCTTAGTGGAATACTTGATGGAAGCAGTATATGTAGCAGAATATGTAAGAACTGTGTGCCCATTACATTAATTAGGCCAACAAGTTAATGGAAAATTTTAAACTATTTCCTTTTCAAGAAAAAACAGACAGAAATCTGTCAGCAGAGATACAGACGACAGTCAGAAAGTTAGCTCAATAGCTATGTTTAAAGAAAGCTACTTGGAAAATTGCTGTACCATTATTTAATTTCTAAAGAGAGACAGACTAGCATCATAGAAGCGAATTAATAAAATAATTCACCCTTTCCATAGTCTTACATAGATAAAGTTAGATGTGAAGAGCAAAAATACAAAGATAATCTTTAGTTTGGCTTTAAAACATTGTCCTTCCAATAGGGAAAAAAGCTTTCTTCCCATATCCACATGTATGAACAATCAGTAGTCAATTTATTTGACATGTTTCTGGCATGTGAGAAATCTAACCTTAATTTTCTGCTCTTGCATTGGTTCTTTGACTGCTGTGTATCTTTGCTCTTTGGAGATAAGTAGCCTTGTTCTTGTATCAAGCTGAAATTCCATCTCTGCCAAAACTGAAGAAATTAAGTTTTAATACTATAAATATAACTTCATTGGAAAACTCTAGTGCATGTGTTTTCAAGCAAATAAATTAGCTAAAATTTTTGCAATAGCTCTGCTAAAGCTATTCACTGTATGTGTTTATGGAATTCAAATTCTTTTTCTATGTATGGCAAATTTTCCAAGACTAGCTATTTGCAGAAAAACTAAATGCACAAAAGCTGTACAACCAGCATTGTAGTCTACAGCATGAGTAATTTTCTCACATTTTCTGCATAGCCAAGAGTAGCAATTACTTAACAAGATACTATGCTTCAAAACTAAACTTGCAAGATGTAACTTAAGATAGGAGAACTCTAATTCTGAGCTTAAGATAGGATAAAACCGTTTTTTTGAAGTTTGGTCTTCCTGAAATTTTCTAAACAGTTATTTGAAAAAATAAGTGTGATGTTCATCAGACATTGACAGAGATTTTACATACTTCAATTAGCAATATGCATTACAAGAATGATTTAATTACAAAAATTCTCTTAATAGTAGTATCTCACATTTTATTCCCTAATGATAGAGGTTTTCCCTTGAAATGAAGAAGGACAGAAGGATCTGGATGATAAAGCTCCACTGTGGATGTTACAGAATCACAGAATGGTTTAGGTTGGAAGGGACGTTAGAGATCACCTAGTTCCAGCCTCTGCCAACGGTTTCTGCCAGAATGTTTACACAGAGTACAGTAAACCCTCATCACTATCACTAAGATTACTGGTTTACACAACAATGACATCACTGGTTTTATGTTGTATAGACTAGGCTATATATTTTTCTTTTTTCTCAGTTAATAGCGTGATCTTAGACCCATAGACCAACGACCTGTTCCTAATTTAATACTTACCCTGCAATAGTACCCTTCGGCAGTAGATAAGAAATGGTCTGTAGTTTACATCACGCTTCATGATATATGAGCTTACTTTGTACTCATACAGTCATGAAAAGGGAGAAGTGTTTCATTTATCCCTTCTCTTTCACAGACTGACAAGCCCTTTTTACTTGTTCAAATCAGATTTCTGTAACCTTCTGTCAGACTTTGAGAGAGGTATTTGGCCTGATTGTCTCTGCCCAGCCTTCCCTGGGACATTCCACTATGAGTCCAGGATCCCATTTCAGCTTGGCTCGGGCTTGTCAGTCCATTTGGTCTCCAGCTGGTAACCAGCTCCATCTCTGGCCTCACCTCCTGGATGGCATCTGCTCTGGAGGTAGGCCGTCTTAGCATGGACCTCTAGCACATACGCTCTTTTCATCTTTGCCTCTGGCATCATCTCCTTGTACTCCCAGCAAAAGCCCCTGCATGGACCCTGGACCTGGGTCATCACTTGATGTACCACAAGCTGTGAACCCCATAACCAGCCTGGTGGAACTGCACCAACAGAGTGAAAACACAAGATACACCAGGGTTACCTATGGGGCTTAGCTTCCCACCGCAGGGACCAGTCAGCCCTTGTGGCACCCTGACACCTTCCCTAGTAATAGGATCCGAAATCCAGAGTAACTATTCACAAATACCTATCTCAAACCTGTTTGCAGGGGGAGAAAATTTCTCACATTTTAGTGCTATAAACAGCCTGTCAAGGATCTATACTTTGTTTTGAAATTGTAGAGATTGTAACTAGGTTTGTGTTTACAGAAATAACAACACAAAGCTTTAGAACTTCACAGTTCTATGGTTTTCTTTACCAATGATAAAATAATCTTAAAATGTCGACCCACTTAAGATATAAGATCAAATATAAAAGCATTCAGGCAGTAGCAATTCAGCATCTGTATAGAATTTCAAAGGCAATCTACTGCTTGAGAAAGGCAAAAGTATCCATATGACGAATTTACAGTTTTTACAAGAACAAGGACCTAAAGAGAAATATGCATATAGAGTGTTGGGGGATAGGCACAGGCTAGGGAGTTAACGACTGCCATCAAGTTCTCGGAGCAAGACAAAGACAGCGATCGAGGCCTGAAGCAGACCTCGCCAGGTTGGAGCCATAGCCACGTGATGTCCTTGGCGGCCTGGGGGAGGGTGCTGAGGAACTAGTGAACAAGGAACAAGTGGTCAACTGTACCGGAAGGAGGAAAGAGAGAAACCGCAAGGGGAGGGTTCTACATTGATGGATGTAACATGTGACCAATCGGAGTGAGTAGTGGGCATGGTTAACCATAGCTGTATATAAGCTTGTCTGATGCTCTCAATAAACGGATTCTGGCCGATCACATTGATCATGAATGTCAGCCCCTTCTTGCGTTAATAGAGGATTCAGCTTTACCATTCAGATAAAGCATCTTATATATAAAATGATAAAAATTATTTCTACAAGG
This sequence comes from Turnix velox, assembly GCA_013400935.1. NCBI lineage: Eukaryota > Metazoa > Chordata > Aves > Charadriiformes > Turnicidae > Turnix > Turnix velox. Next base: position 358,013 of record VZTY01026312.1, read on the forward strand.
GTTATCATCATTAAGTTGGCTGTTAAGGATTCAAGCATTGATGATAACTTATTATAATATATACCTTTTCAGTTTAGTTGTAGGGAGAAAACTCCATAACTGGATATGATGAAAATTTGTTCTGCCTACATGAGACCTTATTATGCCACACAGGACTACCCAACACAGTGGCTGGAATATAATAATTGTCTCAAAAGGAGTGACAGTCCTAAATCTTCTTTCATTTTCTTGTAACAATGTTGAGTGTAGCTATCATCACAGCATTTGGAACACAAACAATTACATCTCCATTTTCTAAGTTCTGGTATAAAAAGAACAGAAGGGTAAACAGATGAAAGGACTGTAAGGTGCTAAAGCTTCTCCTGTTAAAACTGGAAAGCATTTAGCTGTACTGAAGAAGTTAACTTTGAAACTATCCAGGCCAATCATTCACTTTGGAATGACATTCCTTAATCCTACTTCATTTTTAGTGTTAATGCTGTTGCTTTGTTGGACAAGCTTTTGAAAAGCATGTCTTGATGCTTTTAATTTCTCAACAAATTCTGCTCACTCACTTTACTGCTATCTCAACAATTAGCTGCCTAATAATCACAATGAGAAAGAAACTTCAACACAGCAGAGCAACGGCTCTATTGCTTATCATCTTCTGTGACCTAAACTACACTGAGATCCAAAGTCAGGAAGAGGTGTCACTGGTCTAAACAGCTACAACTTTCAATTGCTACAACTTTCAATTGCTGTTGAATAGTACAGCTACACTTTGTGATTAGACACTAGAAGAGGCAAATCTTTTTGCTTATCAATGATGTATTACATATGTGTGATCATGAAATACATATTGAAACTTTTAAATCTGATGAATAACCACATCTATTCTACAGCCTTATAAAGTTATTATCAGATTATAGCCATGGCAAATATAGATCAAGTTAAGATTTACATATATCCAAGTCAGAGGCTGAGTACCGCACTGTAATGCAATGCATTCAGCAAGTTTCTGTCAATTTAGACACTCTTCAAAATCTTGATTTGACATTTGAACCACTCTGATCTCAGCTGTGGTAGATACACTCAGTAATGCTCAAAGCTAAAATGCTTTCCAGTTTTAATGGGACAAGCTTTAGCAACATGTACTTGGTAGATTCCAATCCCTCTAACTCAAAGAAATAACAGAAGAGACTGGAATCCTTGGACTTTTCCTACAAAAGAGCTATAACTATTAAGACAGAAATTTTGCTTCTTTTCCAGGCCCCTAAATTTAGTATGCACAGCTGCACAGTGCCTTGTTTCCCCCAGAAATTATAGAGATTGCTGTCGTCAAAGTAATTGTATGGGACATTTGGGAAATGTGGGTTCAAATCCTTCAAATCAAGAAGACCTACAAAAAAATACTCCCATTTCCTGAGCACGTGCTGTAACTCCCAAACACATATATACACATTGTGTGCTTTCAAAGGAGTACTTTGCACCGAGTAAAATGTTACTGTGTAAAATAAATGCAGCAAATGTTTATGGGTAGCTCCTTCAGAACTATTCAGTTAATTTCTACCCTGTTGCACTGGTAGAATGATTCTCATCATATTCACTGAACATAAAAGTAAAGTATTCCATAAAACTTTATCAGCTCCTATTGTCAAAGCCCCCAGGAAGTTCTAAAAGCTCACTAAAAATAGATCTAGTTTCCACAGAATTCAAAACAGACCATAAATGTATTTGTCCGTGAATCTAAGCTATTGACTGACTACTATTATACCACTTACATATAAGTATACAAAATCTCTATTCAGCACAACACTGCTGACGTTTTACCTCTTTCGAGAACTGACATCCAAGACGTAAGATTTTAGGTATACTCTAAAATATGTGTATCAACAGCTGATGCTTACATTACTTGCACACAATTTTGCATTCAAGTGCACACTTCCCCCATACATGCTAAGGAAGACTGTGACCTCTCTAATAGCATCCATCCCAGCCTCAGACAATGAAGTGGAAAGGTGGTGGGGTTTAGGTTGCTGTAGAAGAAGACCCCCAAGAAATTATATTCATCTGTCCATTCCTGCCTCTTGATCAGTTCAAGACTGTTGTGCTTACACAGTAATTAGAGAATCAGAAGGTGGGGTAAATCATAGGTGGGGTAAATTTAAGTCATGGACAGTAAATCTGATACACAAAAATATCATTAACACCAGTATATTTATAAAACTTACTACAGGTATTAAGCAACCTAGAAGAGTTGATGGAGTTCCAGTCCTTCTTTTCCTTTACCTTCTTTTCTTTTTACATTTATTTAAAGGAGGTTACTCTGAGGAAGGAGTTTCCTGAAAACCAATTCAAGGTGACCAAATAATTTGGAAGATCTTCCTTTGGGAAGACACCAGGAGGAATTCTACAAATCCTGCCATTAGGTCTGTATTGTTCGTTAATCATTTATATGTTGGGAAAAAACGTTTACTACATTTACAGATTAAACTAGGTGGGACGAATTGCAGGACTGTTTTAGGTTTGAAAATTAACTTGATAGACCACAGAAATAGCATAAAAAAACAGATAAAACTCTAGAATACTGACATAGTAAGGCATAGACTCCAAGAGGTGATCCAAGAGGTGATCAAAGACACTTTAGTGAGCTACCGTGCAGTTTATATAGTATCTTGTTAGCAACCAATAATTTTTCATCCTAGCAGTTACAATTTATCGGTTACTTTCCCATCCTAAAGCCTACTGACTAAACTTGTCAATGATATACACAAATACCAGGTGTCCTTCTTGTAGTGTCTGTTAGATCTTGTTGCCAGTTCTATTCACTGCTCCCACAGCTTCATTCCAAGAAGTACCATCATATATTTCTCTCAAGGTCAATCCTCATCTGCAGAGCTTAACGACTCTGCTCTCTGTATCCCCACAGAAAACAAGTGCAAATTATCAAATCAAGCAAATGAAACACAGAAAGGATGAAGAACAGCTGGCTTCCATAGAAGAACCACACCACATTTCCTTAAAAAATTAATTGCTATCCCTGATGTGCAAAAAGCAGGGTACTTGCAGAATCTTTCTTTTTAAAGAGCTGTGGATCTTTAAGAGTACATTTAAATTTTACACACATTGCCTCAGTACAGCTGACCTTAGCACTGGACAGTGGAATACTTTTATCCCATGCTTTTGATTCTGTGAAACTTGCTCTGAAAATAACTGTGGGATGTCTATAAAGTGAACATGCTCTGGAACATACTTCTTAAGTACATACAAAAAGGGAATAAAAGAGCTGTTAAGAGATAAAGCAAGAGTGTAAACCATAGATAATCAGCAGCACTGGCCATAGCCACTGTTCAGAATGCATCATTTAGAGACAAATTAAGATCCTGTAAGACCTTCAACAGCCAACTTGAATTGAAATACCATTATTGTCTTATCAGATCAACATATTCAAAGAGAGTAAGTATTCCTAGATAGATATTGGCATTGATGATATTTGCCCACAATTTTAGGATAAGAAATTCTGTGGCAGGCCTAAAAGCAGTTATGTGTGTTTCATTTGTTATGGCACCATGTCTCATGAGAGGATCAGGATCAAAAGGAAAAAAAAGGGGAGAAAGGAATCTTATTAATTCTTTGCTTAGGAAAAAAGGAATCTTTATCTTGAAATCAAAGAAACTGAAAATAAGTAAGTCATCAATGCCTGGCCTGTCTGCATAATTAAAGCCTGTGAACTATGCAGTTTAGCTAGAGCACTACATTTCATGTGTTCTACCCTATTACCTCATCTCATATTTTGTGGTAGGAAGCTGACTTTCAAAGGATTTGTTCTAAAAATATGTATTAAATTTTTTAATTAGGGAGATGAAGAGACACTCAAGGAAGACCTTTACAAGACCTTTACCGTTTATATGGTACAGCACAAGAATATGAGGCAGTATGAGTCCAAGCATCATACACAGTAAGTGGTATAGCTGGTGGGTGAAGAAGTAGGTCTGAAACTGTGAATCAAGAAAAAAAATGCAAGGAGGAAATGAGAACTTGTAGAGCAAAAAAGTCAGAAGGAAAAGACCTGCTAAATTACAGATTAACAAAACATGAGGGTTTTATTAGTGGGTATTGTATCCAGAAAAGACCACTGGGCTTGAAACACTCTTACAGTAACTTCCATCCATAGCCATCGTGGAGAGAATACAGAGAAAATGTAAGAAATACAGAGTGAGGTATCTTGCAGACCTGTATTAAATCCACCTTAAAGAGAAGGGTGCAAGGACAACATCCTTGCTCCTTGTTAATTAAATGTTTTTGCTTGACATTTACATATAGAGATAGTTTCGTATGTCCTGCTCACAGTTGTTCAAACTTCACTGTGCAACACTTAATAGCTGCAATCATTATGTACAATGGGTCCAAGCTAAAGAATTAGGGAGAGTACATTAGTGACTTTTGTCCATTAGGACACAAAACTATTCTCTGTTTAACAGGCATGCAGTTAGTAATTATGTACAATTGAACTGTCAGTGGAGACAAGTGTAATAAGAAAATCCTTAGGCAAGCAGAGGTTTTAGCAAGTGCCTAATATTAGAACAGGTCTAATGGAAGAAGTGCTATTCACTGAGAACACTTTTAGCTTTAAAATATATATGTCATTAGATACTGTCAAAGTTTTGGCTGTCATCTTGTATAAATCAACTAACTTGAATTTCAATTTTTAATACAAATATTTAATGAAAGATGTTTTAGTCCCATATGAATTAATTAATCTGCTTTCAAAGTAGGGAACATGATAAGGGTTCAGCACTCTCCAGTATAGTCTGTTTTCTACATCTGCTGTCAGATAGTCACTGAAACTTTGTATTTCATAATGGAATCATCGCAGTACATAAAGTTTTTCAAAATGTTTTCAAGAAAGAAATTCTTTACAGTGAGGGTGGTGAAACACTGGTACAGGTTGCCCGGAGAGGTTGTGGATGCCCCCTCTCTGGAGGTGTTCAAGACTAGGCTGGACAAGGCACTGAGCAGCCTGATCTAGTGGGAGGTGTCCCTGCCTATGGCAGGGGGGTTGGAACTCGATGATCTTTAAGGTCCCTTCCAACCCAAACTATTCTATGATTCTATTAAGTCTGTAATATTTAAAAGGCAGTATTCCTCCATTAGGATAATTCTGTCTTTCAAATACATATGTTTGGACAGGCAAAGTAAATCTCTTAGTCTTGTTCTGTGTATAAATTTTAGGTTTTCTTGTGAAATTGTCCAATGAACAGAAAGTCAAAAAACATACTGTAATGACAGACATTGAAGAAAGTGGCTTGAGTCTTTCATACCACAGCTTTTAATCTAAGCCTTAAATCAAACAAAATACCCTGTTGGTCAGTTTAGAGTCACCTCTCCTGTCCTCTCCTCCCATTGGTGCAAGCCCTCTAAGCTCTTCCACTTACAACTCTCCAATGGGGCAAATAACAGAATTAGCTGACTTTGGCTATGGGCTCCCCTATGGGCTGGGGATCAGCTCTGGCTTACCCTCAGCACATCTGGGAGCCTGTCCCCAAAGCTACCAAGGGAAAGGGACGTTCATGTCTGCATCCTGTGGTCAGCAGCTAGGGTACTGTGAGGATGTAGGGCTGCTTTCTGGCTAGTGCCCAGGAATAAGAGTCCAAGTCCATTGCTGTTTTCTTCTGTGAGTCTGGACACCCATCAGTGAGCAGGCCTCTGTGTAGCTGCATCTTTCTCAAGCCTCCTATTTAAGGCTTTTTAGAACACCAAACCTTTACAGAAGTTTACACTCTACTGAAGTATTCTATAAGAGTTAATACTCTCAATACACACAAAAATATTACTTTATGGATACTTCTGGATAAAAATCCAGTGTAAAAGGTAGATGAGTGTAAACACTGAGGAAAATCTATTTCCAAATTTCAGTTTATGTAAACAATAGTCCTATTTCCAAGACTTAGTTTTTACTCTGTCATGCTCTGCAAGATGACACAGGAGTTGTAGCAAGGGTCTTACCAAGGTCTAGCCTGACAGCAGATTAAACATATTCATTTACACTGAAAAGTGTTAAGCACCAATAAGGAGCTAAGAGATTAAAAGCAGTAACCACATTTCAGAGAAAATGTATTTTCTCCAGCCTGTGTCTGCAAACATGCTCCAAAGGACAGCAATCCCCTGAAGTAGAATTTAAAACTGCAATTTCGAAGACAGATAAATTCTTCCCTCCCAATAAGTATAGCAAAGGGTGAGAAAAAGGATATTTTACAACATAGAGATTAGTATGTCAGACTCAGAGGAATCACAGATACAGGTTAGAGACACCACTGTAGACACTGCAGTTAAGCAGGAGTCTTATAAAGGTGTCCTGCATGAAGAACCCGTCTCTGGTTCCCCTCATTGCATTTTTACATTTTGTGCTCATTAAGAAGTTCTAAACACTTGAAAATAATTTATTTGCCAGCATTCTGGTGCATCCCCAAAGACATAACTCTACACCGTTATAAGGATAGATGTGTTAGTGTAGTGAGTAATTAAGATGCTTAGCAGAATGTTCTAAAGAAAGAGTGGAAGGCAGGAAAGTCAAGTTACAAGATCACACTTCAAATGAAGTGGCTAATTAGCAGTGCATGTGAGAGAAGGCACTACAGAAACCAATGCAAGATGGTAGTCAAGACTCATGAAGTCTGAAGCACAGAGACTTAATATGATGAAGCTCTACAGTAGTTTGACAGGTGTCCACAAAAATAAATTTCACTTAAATTGTCATAATAGATCAAAAAATTCATTTGTTAGAGTAAAATAAGATCGATCAAACATCACAATGCATGTTGTTTAAGGGACCCAAACCTTCCATTGATTTTACTTATTTTTTTTCTCATTTGATTCTATAGTCGAAAAACACCTATTTAGCAGATTTGCTACTGTTTTTGCCCCCACTCTTTGCCAGCATTTAGCAAACATTTCATTGAGCTGTGCAAGTGTACTATTTGCTTCTGCTGTGAACAAGCAATCTTCAAGGGTTAGATGCTGTGGGAGGGAAAGAGGAGATGGAAGTCGGTAGCGTAACTACAACTGTCAGCACTTCAATCTGCTTAAACTGTCACTGACCTCCAGCCTTAATTCACCTATAAAGTTCATGATGCCACCCTCGTGCTGACTAACCTAAGATTCCGAGGCAGTTCTGTAACAGCAAAGCAAGTTAGGTTCGTTAGCGTGCAATGAATTTGTTAATTCTAGATTAATATCCTGTGATATCAGGCAGCAACAAACTGTCTATAAAATTCATAAATAAGAAGTTAGCTTCAGACTAAACAGTCACTCTGGAACAGAATTACATACTCAGCTGGCTGAGAAGCCTACATCACCTACATAAAAAAGAGCTCTCTCCAGACATATAGGAAATGTTTGTAAAGTGCAGTTACTGAAAAGACTGCATTTGGACTGACTGAGTAAAGCCCTTCAGCATGGATTTAAGGGCATGCTTAATTGCTTAATTAGACAATTGTTAAACTAAATAATCTTAGTTCAACTAGTCGGCAGTTATTCCTGTTTGTAAGGACATGAGACAAAGCGTTTTTCAATAGATGTGGCTTAAAGAAATTTTACAGTAACATGAATCAGAATCAAACCAGAATTCTTCTCAAAGTCACTTTTTGTGCACAATTAATTGCTTATGACTATAAACATATACGTAAGATGAGGTAAAAATTGTAACATGCACAGAAAATTGCTCCTGTTGTAAGAAATTTTGTGTTGTACAGTCTTGCAATGCCAATAAAGTACAAGAAATTTAATGGATCAATTTAGTGGAGTGATTCCTTTACTAAAACAATTACTACAGAAGTATTAAAAACATAAATTACAATTAAAAATAAAAAGGCTTTTTTTGTCATGTTCAGTTTCTCTTAGCTGGAATGTTTCATGCATCTTTCTCAATTAAATGGAAGCTTTGCATATGTTGAGAGTACTGAGCATATGCAGCTTATATGCTAAGGATATTAAGCTAAATATGCCAGTTAAAGAATATCTAAAATGTCAGTTGTACAGTTTATTCTGAGAGTTTTCTGCCACTGTAAATCTGTCATCACTAGAAGTTTGTTCTGATTTTTTTCACCACAAGTCAAAAATCACATCCATGTATTTTCTTCTTTGGTTACGTTAAGTATTACAGGAGCTAAATAGTTTTATGGGAGTTTTATAGTTTATAGGGATGACTCACTTCACATTGCACTTTCTGTTCATCCCAGTTAGTTGAAAGTTTGCAGTGCAGAAAAGCAGACTAAAGGTCTCATTTAAATTCATTAATGCTGCTGTTAAATAATTTAGCTTTTTTATGTATTACAGTAGCTGCTAGTGTAGTTTCAAATAAAACAGGAAGGGATAATTTTGCCTTTATGAGAGCAATTTTTATGAACATGAATTTGGTAAATACATCCTACTGGCTTTTGATGGCTGTTCCCTTGATAACTGTCTCCCTAACAACAGATGATGCTTGTGTAATATTGCCTAAAACAAAAGGGGCTTCGGTTTGTAATCCTTCTTTCAGTGCAGTTTGATTACCAGAACAGTCAAGACAAGACAAGGAGCCAGATTACTCAAAAATATCACCCTTTCAGTACTACTCAAGAAACACCACATATTCTTTAAGATTGTATCTCAGTTTAATAATCTCACTTCTTAGAATACAAGAGATCCTTGCTTCCTCTTACCATCTTGTCATGATCATCTTTTGGAATTACAGAATCATAGAATGGTAGGGACTGGAAGGGTCCTTTGGAGATCATCTAGACTACAGCCCCTGCCAGAGCAGGTTCACCTGACACAGGCTGGACAGAAGCACATGCCATTATGTTTTGAATATCTCCAGACGAGGAGATCCCACAACCTTTCTGGGCAGCTTGTTCCAGTGCATTATCACACTCAGAAGAAGGTTTTCATTTTGAGATGGAATTTCCTGTGCTCCAGTTTGTGCCTGCTATCCTTTGTTCTTTCATTGGACACCACTGAAAACAGTCTGTCCCCACCTTCTTGACTCCTATACTTCAATTACTTATAAGGATTCATAAGATCCCCTCTCAGTCTCCTCTTCTCCAAGATAAACAGATACAGATCTCTCAGCGTTTCCTCACAAGAGAGATGTTTTTGTTCCTTGATTGTCCTTGTAACTCTCTGCTGTAACTCTCTCCAGCAGTTCCCCGTCTTTCTTGAACTGGAAAGCCCTCAACTGGACACAGCACTTCAGATGTGGCCTTACCAGGGCACTACAGAGGGGGGAGGGTGATCTCCCTCATCTGCTGGCCACACTATTTTAAGTACATCCCAGAAGAGCACTGGCCTTTGTGGCCACAAGGGCATATTGCTGCCTCATAGTTAACTTGTGGTCCACCAGGACTCCTGGTCCCAGAAATTATTCTGTTCTCAAATGCACCTGTTTTCAGGTTTCTTACCCTACATTTAAAACAGGAATCTGATAAGAAAGTTTTAAAAATATCAAGAATACATATTAATGTCATTATGAATATCTAGACATTTCCTTCATTCGTTATGGCCCTTATATATATCCAATGATGTACCCTCAAGCCACTAATTCACAGTTCTGCTGATGATTAATGCTCCAAATAAATATGAATATATCCATAATTATGATATTTTTTAAAAATTTCATTTCTACAAGGGTTGCACAACTTCTTATTTATTAAAAATAGTAGCCTCTATCCAGACCACAAAGGGCAGACTTGAAGAGTATGGAAATACCCCAAACAACATTTGCCAGCTTCACATTTTTTAAAAGGTTGGAAAATAAAAGCAAAGCTGATTTGAATACATTCTGAATGACAGCCCTTGTGAGAGACAGAAAGGAGTTAATGAGATTAAATAACTAACCTTCAGAGAGGATGTACATCATGCCAGATTATTACTCTTCCTGTGCTCTTTCTTGTGCCTTTAGATTTTTTTATACTTCAGGTAAAAAGTCAATGAGGTGAAGAATTCTCTGAGAACCCACTCAGAGGCCCCATTTTTGTAGAAAAACACATTAACCAAACAGCATCACTTATTGTTATGCCTAAACCTACAAGTCATTTAGGAGTCTAAATCAGAAAAGTTCACAGTAATAAAACCCTTACAAGCAGTCAGACAGGTTGGCGTTTGGGTACATTACTTCTGAGGGCAAACTTGGAAAATCCTGAATAATTCTTCTATAATGCAGTTTGGAACAATCCATAACCTCTCAACTAGATCAATTATTTATGAAAAAACAAATGTTTTTTTTACACTTGCGTCTATGTTTTTAGGAAGTGCTGAAGTAAACACAATTTTGGTGTTTAATACCAGTTAAATGAATTCTGAGTACTACAGCAGAGTGGACAAGTGAGAGAATAAATTCTCCAAAATTTTGATTAAATGCTAACCTGTTTTAAAATTGCAAAACTGTTTCGATAAATTTATGAATAGAGAGAAAAGAATTCAGTTACCCATTCCTGCTGAGATGCTAGAAATGCAGTTAAGTGTGTGTGGAAGGAAAAGGAATTAAAATAACAGACGTACTGCAAATCTACTAGGAACCTAAGGGGAGGGACAGATTGCACTTTTAGATTTACTCAGTATCTTTCCTGTGACAGAGGACACACATTTCTGGCAATTTTTACATAGAAAATACCTACCATCTAGCTGTAAAAAGGAAAGCACATGATCCAAGTGCTAGCCTTTTTAATTTGTTGATACTTAGAGATAAAAGATACAGTCAGTAGTAGACGGCGAAGTGAACAGAAAAGCTCTGTAGTCAGAATTGGCTTGGTGCAATGGAGAAGCCGTGTCCTTTTAATCTGCTCCTTAACAATTACAAAGAACAGAATGGTGTGCTGGCAAAGTAATGTATTTGTCAACTCACAGCAACTGCCCTCATGGGAATTAAAAATAACTTCCCTTGCATGTCTTATTCCCAGACAGTCTCTGCTAAACTGAAATAATGTTATGCCATTTTAACAACACAAATCACACTTTTTATGTCTTCTTGTACACAGCAACAGAAAGAACACAAAAATTACTAGGGTAGGCTTTCAAAAATCACCAATGACCCACTTTACAAAACAATGCTACTACATTGTCTTGAAATGATTGCTGGGCTTAGAAGTTTGAATAACTGCAGTGATTTTTGTAAGGAAGTGTTAGTTTAAATTGCTAAGACCACTGAATACCCTGCAATCATTAAAAGAATTTCTAGTTTAATGACTTTATTTACCTACATACTGTGAACTCTCCTTGGAAGCAGATTTCTAACATTTAAAACATAGGAAACTTCTCATAAAAGCAGAGAATAATTTTCCAACATAGGGAATGTCTAACTTCTTTATATTAGCAGCTGTTGACTCTTTCAAGGGCTGTAGAAGGACTAGTCTGTAGAAAACTAATCTGATAATGGGAGGAAAGGAAATCAGTCAGATCATGACATTCCATGAACTTTTGCAATTGCATCTTTACACAGGATTGTATTTTTAAAAAACAAAAAATGCAGAGAGGAAATGCTATTCTTTTTGAGATACAATTTCTATAGTAGCACTAATAATAGCTGTTTATTTCAAAAAGTAAATAATTGTTAATTTCTTTTAGCCAAAGAAACGTCCTTAACTCCTGCAGCAATGTAACAACAGGAAGAAACACCCCTGCATATACTCAGGTCAGTGTGAGGGAGCAGTCAGATAATGTTCCATTGTAGCAGCTGAGACATTCCACTGACAACACCTCTTTGGTGACCTCTGAATAATAAGTTCCTCTAGGACAGGTACCAATTTCAATATATCTCTTTTAATAAAGCCATACAGCAAACTGCTTGAGTGCATTCCATTTTCTTTCATTTACATAGCAATTTGACCATAAAGATTTGCTTTGCTCTCTCTATGTATCATCCCAAGGAGACACAAAAATGAAAATCACATTGAAATAGTTAGAAGTCCCTGTGCTCCTGAAAATAAATGAGATTTTCTGTTGGAGTTGGGTATTTTTGAAGGTCAATGTAGTATGAGATTCTGCAATAATTTAGTTAGTTCCTAACCTAGAGGAATAGAAAGCATACGTTTCTGTTATGTTTTTGCAAATGAATTGCAGCTTGCCAGCTCCTGGGAGCACTTGTCTTCCTGACTTCTGACCATCTTACTAAGAAGCTCTTTAAAAAAAATACAATTTTTCCTGCTCTCCCTAACTCTTTCAATTCACAGACTGACATCCCTGCTAGTGTGTGTACTGTGTATTAGTGAGAAGTAATCATACTCCATCATGAAATAGTGATGAAATGGAAATTGACCAAAACAGAAAGATCACTTCAGAAGGGATGTTATTGTCATAGATGCAGATGGCTTGGAAACTGTATGTAACTGTCTGATCAGGTAAGGAAATTCCTAACAGGAAACACAGAATCAAGCATTTCAGCTATTTCAACCCTCTGCCCAGTGCCACGTGTCTCCATACTAAATGCTACGTATTTGCACTTTAAGCTCCTGTATTCCTGGACATATGGAAGTCCAGTCTGCACAACATGACATTGTCTATTACTGACTCACTACTCACTGAATAAGTGAATAATCTGAGATTTTTCCCAGTAGAAACCTGAAAAATTACATTCTCAGAACATTTAATTTTCTATCCATTCACCTGTCAAGCACTGAGAGGAATGATCACAACATCAAATGCAACATAAAGTATGATATAGCACCAGGTCTTAGCACACAGAAAACAATCCTGGTCAAGTTGTAGAGCTAAACAAGATATTGGGGGGATGCACAATACAACAGTGACTCTCAGCTCCTGTGCTGCCCATCACCTCAATAAAGGAATGGAGCATAAAATGCAGCGACAGGACTAGAGACAAGGAAGAAGGAAAGAAAGGTGTCAGGAGAGAAGTTGAATTAAACATTTCTCTAAACGTTTGATTGCTTTTCTGTTAAGCAATACCAGAAGCTCCCTGGCAATACATTAAATGAAAATGAAATTTTGTCAGGTACTGCAAAGAAGGTTGAAGGCTATTAATGTATTTTATTTCCTGACTTTTTCACATTTGAAGAAAAAATAATTAGCTTCAGAAAACCTGTTTAGTTCAATTGTACAAAATGAATCTCAAAATCCCAATTCCTTAAAATAAGATTAAAAATGTTCTTAAGTATCTGGGGAAAAAAAGTAATCACCTTCTATCACAGACTTCTAAAAACTTTATTCTCTTGCACTTCAAAGGTTACAATGTCCACCTCACAAATGCTCAGATGTGAAACAACAACCTTTCAACTTCATTTAATTTTTTTATTTGTAGATGGAAATGGACTATGCGAACAAGATATTCAAGATATTATCACCTTAGTATAGTCTTGACAGATACCACAGTAATTATATAGCCTGTAAAATCCACACATAGGCTAAATAGCATAAAACATGCTGTTGGCCAGCTGAGACTAAAATTCATAGTAGAAAGTGTACATGTGATGAGCTGACATATAGTGGCTTAAAAAACATTTTTGCCATGGTGTTACTGGCATGAATTTTGTGCTATTTTGCTGACTTGCATGGAGCTACAGAAATATCTGTGAGCTGGAGTGCAACACAAAGTTCATGCTCATTTTACAGTAATACACATTCAATTCAAACAGTCATGAAAAGACAACAGATGCTTTATAAGCTGGCTTTACAGAATATAAATAAATAGCAAACCAACTAATTAAATCTATTTCCCATCCATGTGCCTGATATACTTCTGTATCATTCCTTCAGATATCGACCAAATAGGGAATAATGTTTACATACCTCAAGATAACTTCTGTGCATTGTAAAATATGCTTGCAGTGCTTTCCTCCATCAGCACTACATCTCTGTCTAATATGGAGATTCCATACGCTGCTGGCTAGCTCCTGCCACAAAGCCCCACTGAGAAATTCAGCATGGAGAATTGGAATCCCCAAAAGACAATGTTTATTGCAACAACACTCTGAGGGAAAATGCTTTGTAGGTTTGGCTTGTAGAGTAGCATACAAGCAGGAAACCCCTCATTAGCACCGTTTGCTCAAGACAACAATCCCACTCCGAAGCATCACTCCTCTGTTTTGCACACACACATGCACATTCATTCACAAGCTGCGTTCCAAAGACTTCTTGATTTAAGTTTTCTAAGAATCATTTAGTTGCATTAATTAGAAGACAAAGATATGGGTAAGTAGTTAAGTAATTGAAAGAAGAAAGAAAAAAGTAAATTAATTTTTTCTCTAGCTTACAGCTTTGTCTAAAAGTAAGCCTGTATGTGAAGCACATTAAAAAGCCAGATTATAGAATTAGCTAATAGCCACTACTGACATGTAAAATCAATTTATGACCACTATTTCAGCAAAGCCAGGCCACTGTAATGCAACAGATTGTGCACCACTCAATTTTAGTCATCATCAATATCATTAAGAAGACATATTATACATTTACATATATGCAGTAGGGACTCAGAAGTCATGACACAAGATATCCTAGAACGCACCCAGCCTACGTGTTGTCCTTGAGAGAGCAGAAAATTCCGCTTTGGCACTGGTGCTTTGCAAAGTCCTGTCTCCAGTTTTGAGAGCAGAATTCTTTGGTAAAGTCACGCTGGGACAGGGCATGGTTGCAGAACAGTCTGGGGATAAGTGCCAAATATGACCTCAGTTCTTGCCCCAACAACGAAAGTAATTGTTAAGGCTAGTATTGACAACGTTCGCTTTTTTTTTCTTCTATCATCAGCAACAAACCTATAATCAGCCACATTTTTCTTGAGAGCAAATGCTGTAAAGTGAGGTAAACAGCAACATTCTAAAACAATGAAAAGAGAGTTAAAATATTAAAAGGAAGCTAACTTTGCTTTTTCATAAAAATTGATTGTCAGTTTATAATTAGCTCTCTATTTGTTTTGCCATAAAGTTGTGAGCTTTCAAAATGTATATTCACAGCAGGGAATCGTTCAGCTGGAAGGTTTTATCAGGTGAAACTGAAGCAAGCCCTTAGCTGGGGGGCAGAATGCAATTGTCAAGATCCATGCAACCTTCAAGCATGTGAGTAATTGCATTGTATCCAGGAGTTTTAACTTCAACAGGATTGCTTGTGCAAGGAAAGATTATACAAGTGAATAAACACTGGTAAGTCAGTCCCAGTATGCATTATCTTTGAAGTGTATGCATTTCTAGGGTAGTAGCGAGACCAAGCCTCTTGCCTGCAGAATTATACTGTAGGTTTTTATTTGCAACAATGAAGATGTGCTAAAGCCATTACATTAAATTATTATGTTATCACAAAAAGTATCACTGAGATATTTTTTAAACATCTTAAAAATATCCTCTAACAGTTTGCTGTTACAAAATTTATTGGGAAAAATTTAGTATACAAACTCCGGAATTCTATCTATTTCAGTGAGATAGCCAATGATATAAACCAGTACCAAATAGGTTCTTCTTGCATTCAGTTGGCACAAAATGAAGGTATCAAGGAGACAGCAATAAAGTCATCAAAAGCAATTAGGAGAAATAGACATATAACTGCTTTGTATGTTATGAATCTTTATGAGTCATAACATTGAATGAGCACTAAGTAAATCAGAGTACATTGATCAGTGTACGCTGAGTAAATTTTGTATACATTGATTTTACTCATCTTTAGTGTTGATAACAAAGCAAAAGATTTCAATGAAAATGAAACTACAGATATGGTGTCCCTAAAGCATGAAATAAGTATCTTCACTGGAAAAGTTATATAGCCATCATCAGAAAGTAAATTCCTCACCTTGAAACAGCAATATAAGGCAAGTATACAGAAAGGTGAAAAATAAGATACAGTCAGGCAGAGGAAGTAGAACTTAAAGCTATGATGCACTGGGGTAGAATTCTCATCTTTCCCTGTGTTTTCTACAAACTTTTATTTTCCCTTGCCTGTTGAGGAATGAACTGTGCCTGTGGTCTTTTAAGACTCATGATGTAATGATTTGCATTCTCTCCTCATAGGTGAAGTATGTTTCATGAAGCATTTATACAAAAGCAAAAGAAATGAACAGTTGTCTATTAATGACAGCTGTTCCTCCTGTGACCAGGAAGAACTCAAAGGACAAAAGCACTTACTGCAATTGTTGCTCATATGTACAAAAGGCAAATTAAAAAAAAAATTCCTAAGTTAATGGTTACAAATCCTGGAGAAATTCTGTCTCTAGACAATTATGACAGTTTTAATTTCACATTCTCATTATCATTTCATGTGTGCATGAAACATCATTTTCCCAGACATCTCCTGCTCTCATACCACCTTCTGCTACTTGGCTTGCAACCTCCACGGCACTTCCCATTCCAGCTTGAAGTACCTTAGAAACAGGAAGGCCCACAGTATAACTAGGTGCCTTAATATTGTATGTGAGAGAATGTGACGTGGTGAAATACACTTCAAACTCAGTATTCCCTAAATCTGTCTGAGGTGAGCTGATCTGAGCTGACCTGTGGTTTTCTGAGAAATTCAGTAAGCTTCAGTTATGTTTTCTAGATTTTAAGGACTAGAACTGCCTAGAGTTTATCTGGTCATTCACAGATGGCTTTATCAACATGTATCAAAGATGACTGGTACTTAAAATTCATCAGTGAATTTTTTTCATGATGTATATAGGTACTAGATACAAGTGAAGATTGCGTACTTCGCTACATTCAGGAATAGAGTACAATTTTAGCTATTCATGCTAAAATGAAATCTTAATGTTGTTGAAAAAGACTTTTGGAACATAAAATTTATATTCTTACTTCTCTGTTTTAAGCAAAATGAAGCAGTGAATTTGTTAACACAGAAACATCATAACCTTGAATAATCAGATCAGTAGACCTCATGTCAAAAAGGCAGTAAAAGGTAGCAGTGCAAAGTCGCTGACTTTCATACAGATTTGCTGGAGTGTAAACATGAATTTTGCCACTATGTTTGACAGCTTTTTAATGGAGCTATTCACAATGCCACATTTCCAGCATTTACAAGTATCAGTGCCTTATTATTTACAGAAAGCTCTTCTTCAGTTTCCTTCTCCCCTACCTTTTTCAATATTCTTGGCTCCTGCTTAGCCTGTCTTATCTGCACTTCTCTGTCTTCTGTACCATATTCCCAGAAGCACTTGCTATTTATTCTATCTCCATCTATCATACATTTTGTATTTTTTTCTTCTGCTAATAAGCAAGTAATTTTTTTTACATATAATCACAAATATCCTTGCCTAATTCCTCAAGCAATGCCGGAACTCCTGGAGAGACAAATGGCAAGGAAGGGCTCTACAACTCCTATCGTCATTAGCCATGGGAGATCAGCATAAAAATGCTCTACAAGAATGATGCACCAGAAGATTTTTCTAGACTTTGAATTACAAAAGTCTGTGTAGCTCTGTAGTGTATGCAGACTGATAAAACATAATAGGCCTTTTCACACAGAACATGTTATATCTGAGGAAACTGAATTTATCAAATTTCAAGTTATTCTTCCATGGCACGGAGCTACCAGGACATTTAAAAAACTTTCCTTACAGCTTAAGAGCTATTATAAGATTTTCATAAATACAGCCTTCCTTTGGGCTTCATAAATCTTGTCATTTTGAGAACAAACCCTGTTATTTCCATACCACTTTTCCTTTTGCAGAGCCTTAGAGCATTTCAAGTCACAGGTGTAACCAAAGCTAACTCAGTGAATTCCAAAATCACATTTAGACCTGTCCTGGATTGAGGTAAAATAGGGTAAATTTTCTAGTTTGTAACTTCACTTTTCAGCTAGGCCTATTCTGTCTGACTAAACTCTGAAATTAACTGCACATTGCTCAGACACTGTTCGCTCTAAAACTGGTAAGACCAGGGAATGGTA
>VZTY01026313.1:0-14037 GCA_013400935.1 Turnix velox
TCTATGATTCTATGATCAGTACACAATAATAAAAGGAGACACTTGTGTAGTTCATCCGATTTTAATCTTGATTTCTCTAGTAATTCCTTCACTTTAAAATGACAGTAAGTATTCTCAGCAGCAGAGGTCCCTTACAAGACCAATCCTTTTTTACTTTCTTGCATAAAAACATGATATCTATATTAAGCATGATCAGAACTGTTGAAAATACCAATGCAAGTCCTAGCAAAAATGTGTTGTCAGACTTAGGAAACTTGTGAGAAGTGAGTTAGAATTCTCAAAAACATTGCCCTGAGCCACCAATGAAATTTGCTTGATGCCAGTAGCCTCTGAATTTATGCAGGACAGTCTGCAGTATCATTCATGTGCTACTTGCTACAACAAAAAGGCCCTGATAACTTCCTTTGAGGTTAAATATGACCTCAGAAGTCATTAGTTCTTCAGATACATGTTCTTGCCTTACATAAAAGAGGCAGCAGTTTTGAAATTCATTATTATAATTCAGACATCCCCTGTTTTAATGTATGTTATCTGGAATTGCAGCCGTGTTAGTCAGCTAGCAGGACGTTACTTAGATGTGGTGATTTTTGCAGATCATGACTCATGAATCACCTCTGTGAATGAAATACAGCTTGCAATTATTCATTACTAACACTAAATTTATTTTCCAAGTGTTCTTTGTATTTTCATAAAAAATTATGTTTATAAACCAAAAACTGCCTATACATCCTTAAGTTCCTTGTCACTGTCCTTCTGGGTTCAATACTTTAGATTAAATGAGAAACATTTCTACAAGTAATAGTACTGTGGGCAGGACAAAGAGTAAAGTTATTAAGAATTAAGTGACTGTCTAAAAAGCAAACAATTTTGTACATAAAGGAAATGCTCAGTATCTTACATTAAATATATTCCTAGCATGATGAGAATAAAGTTAAGGGGCATATATGTATATGAATTGCGTCTATGGATATATACACACACATACAAAAAGGTTCTCAAAATAATAGTTTTGTATTTTTCAGTGTTTAATGGTGGTATTTTCCGTAGAAAAGTATTTTACAATATATTAGAATTACAGAATATCTTTATGACGGTGAGTGTTACCTACCACTCCATGTATTTCACAGGGTGCTTCTTCATGAACACCAGAGGACTAAAAGTCTTGGACTACTATTGGTAACATGATCTATTTCTGTGTATCTCAAAGGCATTATTTACTCTCAACTAAAATGGCTAAATTATTTAAAATTGGGTTTAGTTCCTCTTCAAGCTGAGATTTTATGAGACATAAATAAAAATACCACTCTTTTGCACATGACTTCAAAAATACTGAGAAGAAATGTCAAACTTTAGTTCTGTTACTGCTTTCTATTCTATTTAATATTTGTATGTTAGGGCATATTGGTTTTAGAAAACAATTTTCTTAGAGGCACAACAAATGAAGCATGATCTGCTATGAATCTGCATTTGTAAGCTTAACACATGTCAAGCCCTTGATGTCTTAAAGCAAGGATGAGCTCACCTTGCAACTTTTTCCTCTGTGAGAGCCTTAATGGGTCCTCAGAAATCAGCTTTTTAAAAATTCATAGGAAGTAAGTATCTTTGGCACTTCTCCTTGATCAGCTTGGAATTCAGCAAGGAGTCATGTCAAATGGGATGCTGGGTTTTACAGATTTCCTTCCTTTGAGGAGGTGGGGAAAAGACAAACTTGGACACATAGGCACCAAATGTGCTCAGTTTACCCTCCATTTTCCTAGGGCAACAGGCTGAAGACCCAGTCTGTTGTTGGCTGGTCTGATCTTAGTCCGGCTCCCTCTAGAGATGGTGCCAACACTGTACCTAGGTGCACAGTCCACTGTAGAAATTTATGAAGTGAAATTGTAAGTTATTGTAAATGAGGTTGGTAGTAATATTTTATTATTTACCTTTTTTAGGTTCTCAAAACAAACAAAGCAGATGTCTGAGATTATAACATACTGTGTTAATACACTTTTGGGTTTTTCCATGTAGTCATGAATTAGTGTATATAAATATGCATGCATGTGGGATGTGCAACTCAGATTACATTCATCTGCTGCTGTCAAGAAAAAAGGACAGAAGACAAATAAAATCATGTTCAGTCTAGTGTTGAGTTATATATATATTTCATTTCTGTATTTAGAGTTTAATTTTTAAGTTATCTTCCTATAAATTTTCCCACTGATGTACACTGTATGTTCAGTATGCAAAAAGAAGCATTTCTATGCATTGATATAATGTTAATGGAGTTTGTGTAATTACTTAGATGTAGAACTACTGCATGTATTAATTGTGTTTTCAAACAACGCCTTAATTGGAAATTTGTGCTTCTTTTTGAAAAGAGTACATACAAGTGTAGAGGGAGACATCAGTTACTAGGCAAAGTTATCTTGTACCTGAATGTATTTTTATTATCAATTTCACCTTGTGTGAGCACCAGAAAGAAGGAACACATTGCTTGATAGCTAGGTAGTTCTCTGTTTAGAAGGATCTGTGTTTTAGCCTGATGAGTTTTAGCTGAATAAACAACATAATTGAAAATTAACCAGCTTTTTTTTTTCTTTAGTGCACATTTTCATAAATTGTTTTGTAATGCTTAATAGTTTACTTATAGGAACAGGAGGAACAGTTGTGTGTTTCTAAATTAGAACTGCAAAATCTTACGGAGATTAAGCATCTTACTAAGTGCATACTAAATAAACTTCCAATAAACGGATACTTGTGCATTTTTGACCTCTGTAGGAACAATCAAGCAATAGAATACGAAACAGTGACATACTACTGAAACAGCATGAAAAATACAATTGCTGATCAGTTAAACAATATCATGCTGTGTGAACATTATTAAAAATGTCAGTAAGGAGCTACTGACCAGACTCTAACTGGACAACTTTAATTTTTTTTAATATTCATTTATTTATAGTCCAGAACTAATAATAAGAAGTGTTTAGAAAAATCTTGCAAAGTCAATACCAATCTCATCAGTTCTGCTTACCTTATGAGCATTAACACTTAGTTTTAGTCATACTTAATAATTTTAGACATGAAAAGAAGAACATGACATGAAAAAGAGCACAAGCTCATTTTACTTTTCCACGAGGGTATTATCTTCCTCAGTAAAATGGAGGTTCTTCTGCAACAGGATTCCAGGATGAGGGCTTGAGTCTTAGAGGTTCATAAATAGTTCATCTCCATGACATCTGTTTCCTCAGACCTAGAGGAATCTTTTAAGTTAATGCTCTCTGTCATTAGTAGCCTACTCACCTTTTTCTCTGCCCATCACCTGTCTGAGTCTCTAGGAAGAGCCAGCGCTTTATAGGAAGAGGGAGAAGTGGCACGTGAATTGTATTGATTCCTGCTGTTTCTTTCAGTCCAGGCCTGGAGAATACATTTTCTTAGTATCAAGCGTGGTGCCTGAGCCTGGTATAGTAGTCAGGGTGAATTCAAGGGGTTGCACAGTAACCCAGAGCAACCCTGTGGCTCTATTGGGATGCTCACTTTTTAATTGCCTTTAGTGGACTAAATTCAAAAGTGAATGTTCCATTTTCTTTTCCTGTATTACATTAATAAATCTTCACAGCTTTTCTTAGGAAGAGAAGGAAAAAGAGTGCATAGTCAACACTGAAGCCCAGAAATATTTCTCCCTTTTTAAAAATCATTGCAAAAAAACACCCAAGAATGTGCAAGCACTTCTAATAATAGCAATTCACAAAATTCAATGTGTATTTAATAATTCTCTCTCTACTTAATGCCCACAGGTATTTCAAATGCACAGCAAGAATGACTGTAAAAATAGAAGGATTTAGAATAGAAGTACAGATTTAGAAGGGTTTAGAATAGAAGTACAGATTTAAAAGTGAAACATATGGCTATTTCCTCAAGATGTATTACTAGTAATATGGTATATGGGTGCCCATATGGAATAGATTGCACTGCCA
Source organism: Turnix velox (assembly GCA_013400935.1). NCBI lineage: Eukaryota > Metazoa > Chordata > Aves > Charadriiformes > Turnicidae > Turnix > Turnix velox. Next base: position 3,957 of record VZTY01026313.1, read on the forward strand.
GTGCTGTAGAGATTAAACTAATATAACACTAATAAGGAGATAAAAAATGTGTCTTTGTTACTTGCTGATTATCAGTGTTTCTAATGGCAGTTTGTGGGTTTTTTATTTTTTTTAAAGCTATAGGATAAACAGAGTGGCTATTTGTAAGGGAATAAGTTATAAAAGACTGAATTATATCTATAGGCTATTGATATAGATACATACGCTCAATCTAATTCAACACACTGCATTTCCATAACAGCATGGTCACTGGACTCGTTTCATATTCATTAGAGCAAAGTGATTCATGCTAGAGTGATTCAGTTATATGCTACAGTTAACATTCCTTAAGCCACTCCTAGAAGATTTTCATGTATTGCATCCTTTCACTGGAAAGGATTCAGTGGGGCATTTGTGTGCTCTTCCATTTTCATACCCCGCAAACAACCAATTCTCTCATGTAATGTTTTTCTCTACCTTATTTATTTTCTTCCTTGTTCAGACCATGTCAGGAACATGAGCACTTCGCTGCAGTGCCTGATCCTGCATTTGAACTAATAATTTCAAAAGCTAAAATTCATAGTTTGATACATTTGATCCATTCACAGACTGTAATTGCTTCAGAAAGACATGCTAGTCAAGCACAGCACATTCTTGCTTATGCCTAGGAAGGATGTTCTCTGGCATAAAGACTTGGCTGTGATTAGGTTGCAGGTGGGCTTATATTACTCACAGTTCTGCCTACTTTTATTTTAAGCAATCTGAGTTGTTAATGATGGTGGCAAAATCAGGACTCCTGGAAAACTTTGTAGCACATTCATCAAAGGTCTAGTCAGATTTTTTTCATTAACCTTGTTTTCAGTAATGGAAATAATCCAAAATAAAGCTATCTTGGAACAAAACATTCATAGAATTCTCTGGAAGTTATTGAAGTAATTTTTGCAAATTAGACTAATAAAGGTATTCCAGTCTGATGATGCTAGTCTGTATCCAATACAGAACTCCTGAGTGTCTGCAGCAACTTTCTAGGCTATGTCCTACCTATAGCAGTTGAAGGATGAAATATACACTTTTTTCACATGTTGAGAAATGGTAGTCATGCAAGACTTTCAGTGGTTCATACGAAGTCAATACTATGTTGGCAACATGAAATGCAGACGTATCTATAATAATAGAAACATTCATTAAATAAAAGTCTGGTAAAAATATTGTAAGTATATTTTGAGTTTGAAAGTGATTAAATTTCTCTAAATGACATTCAAATAAGAGAGTGAAAAACAATTCTATGAACGAATCTTAAATTAGGTGACTGGTCCTAAATAGGTATGTTTACTCAGTTTATAAAAACACAACTTTAAATGACATTTCAACTTGCATGTTAAATGAAATTAAATATTGGTTCATTGGAATCACTAGCAAGTATGATATTTTAATAATGTGATTTTGCTGAATTGAAATAAAATAAAGTGTACTTACAAAAATACTATTTTTTCAGCATGACATGACTGTATTAGGACCATTCCCTACATTATGACTATTCCCTATGTTATAGCCCTTGCTAAGAGTTAGGTCTTTATGAAAAAAATCTATGTGGATGAAAATAATTAGGCCTGCAAAGACTATGGGAACTGTAGTGATGTGGATATCAGTTTTCAGGAGAGGGATTCAGACATGAATCACGCCCATAACATCTTAGCTGATTCATGAAGTAGGATCTGGGTCAGAAAGGCAAAAGGTTGTTTAAACAGCATTTTAGCTAGAATCATGAAATTGCTCTCAGAGAGCTAGTCAGCTCTCAGAGAGCTAGGAAGAACATAAGCATAACTGAAAATTTACTTTTTTTTTTAAAGACATTAAGTAGTCTGATGAAAAGAAAACATGAGCAGAAGTATCATATACATCCACGTGAGCCGCAATGAGTTTTGGTTAGTGTCTGCTGTGTGATTCTTCCTCTGTTGAATAATGGGAATGTAAGCCTCCATGCTGTAGCTGCCTTTTGCATTCTAGCAGTCATATACTACTTTAAAATCTTGAGCTAAGAAAGTTAAGGATCATAGATTTTATTTGTGAAGATGCCTTTAGTGCCTGTAGCTGCACTGATTCTGCTCACATACTGTGGAGAAGTGTTTGTGGGCCCAGGGAGTACAGCTGTTATCACCAGGTAAGCCGCTCTGTCACTTCTGTACTCCACAGGCTCTCTCCCAAGCCCTGAATTGAGGGGGACTTACCCTGCACCCGTCTGTAGATCCATTCCTCTCAAGGCTATGAAGGATGATCTGAATCTAAAGCTTGCTTAACAGTGTACAGTGTCTGTTGTTTGTATGGGAATTAAAAATTAATCTTTATGCCTTTTGCCACAGATAATCCATCTTTTGAGGCTCACTTAAAAATATATATGATAGAGACTACCATGCATGTACACCAGGACCTTCCTAGACTAACTAAATTCATACATAACAGAGAAAGCATTTTTCAATACTACAGTAGCATCTCTAATGTCTCAAAAAGATGTACAAGCTTCCATTCTGTGAAATGACTTTTTGAAATGCCATGCTAGAATTGTACTTGTCATTTATACCCAGACTTGATTTCCTGAATTCATAGCTGTTCTTGGGGCTTTTTTTTTCCTTTCTCCTGCAAAATACTTTGGCATGTGAACATTAATCTTGGTTGCTCCATGCTTCCTCCCAAATGCTGGTTACTCAGTATATGCACCCTTTATTAGCAAAGGCATATCCAAGTGGAAGCCAGCAGTGCTTTCAGTTTACATGTATTGCAGCTGCATATGCTGCTTTACTTCTTTGCCTTAGGGATTTAAATCGTGCCCATATGAGATGTTACACTGCTTTAATTAAAATGTTTTTAAGTCAATAGAGTTAAATCTGTTCAAACACCTTATACAGAAGCACTTAAATCTGCTTAACCTTTGCTAGAATTGGTTTAGCTCCCATTGATAAATTGCTGAATTAGGCTAAATCAATTTAAATGAGGTCTTAGCTGGGGTAAGTGCATTTACATTAGATGTTTGCAGCAGTTTAACTAGATTTAAAATCAATCAGTTTAGTTAAATCAATGCATTTTTCCTTGTATTGGCATGACCTTAGTTAAATAATTTTGTTGTGTGAATCATGGGTCATATAAAAAAACCCCACTTTCTGAAAGACTTATTTTTGTCTCTGAGTAAATTGGCTAAAGGTTTGAGTACATGGTTGAGCTTAGGACAAGTTTGGTGTATCTGTTAAGATTCCTTGGCAATTTCTGTAGAGGATTATTGTATGTTAGAAGTTAAAATAAGAAAAATACTAACCTTTTTGGAACTAAGACGTCCAGAATCACTGACCACAGACCTGAACTTTTCTCACTCTTTGCTGATCAGGTGAACCTAATGAGGTTCAACACAGCAAAGTGCAAGGGTATGCACTTGGGCCAGAAGAACCCCAGGCACCTGTACAGGCTGGGAGGAGTGGTCCTTGAGAGCAGCTCGGCTGAGAAGGACCTGGGGGTCCTGATGGATGAGAGACTTAACATGAGCCAGCAGTGCGATCTTGCAGAAAGCAAATGGGATCCTGGGCTCCTGGTCAGCAGGGATAGGGAGGTGATTGTCCCTTCTACTGAGCTTTTGTGAGGCCCCATCTGGAGTACTGTGTCCAGGTGTGGAGCCCTCAGTACAAAAAAGACATAGAGATTTTGGAAAGGGTCCAGAGGAGGGCCAGGAAGATGAGCAGGGGTCTGGAGCACCTCCCCTATGAGGACAGGCTGAGGGAGTTAGGCTTGTTCAGCCTGGAGAAGAGAAGGCTGCGGGGTGACCTCATTGCAGCCTTTCAATACCTGAAGGGAACCTACACCCAGGAAGGGAGTAAACTCTTTGAAAGGGCTGACAATAGCAGGACTAGGGGAAATGGATCCAAGTTGAAGGAGGGAAGATTTAGGTTGGATGTTAGGGGGAAGTTCTTTACTAGGAGAGTGGTTAGGTCCTGGAACAGGCTGCCGAGGGAGGTTGTGGATGCCCTGTCCTTGGAGGTGTTCAGGGCCAGGTTGGACAGGGCCTTGGGCAACCTGATCTAGTAAATGTGTAAATGTGCTAGGCAGGAGGGTTGGAACTACATGATCCTTGAGGTCCCTTCCAACGCGGGTCATTCTGTGATTCTGTGATGACGATGTGTACAAAATTACAAATAATTGCTCTCACTGATTTGTTGAGAAGCAGAAATGTACTTATGGAATTATTTCAATTAAAGAAGCAGATCAAGTAGCCAAAGGAAGTTTATAGTTCTTTGGTATCTGTTACTGTGGAAATCAGGATTCAGACTGATAGCAGTAACATAATACAAGAGTGTAATTTGAAATCCTTAATGTTTTAAAGTATAAACTCTGAAAGTCCACCAAAAAACCTGATTGCTGGAATTCTTTCTGAAAATTTTTCCACACTTCTTCATCCTTGTTCAGTATGAATTCTGGTTCAGTATGAATTCTGGTTCAGTATGAATCAGCCTGGGAACTTGGGTCCAATCCCCTAATGTCCTTCCATATCCAAAAATAAATCTCAAATATCAGAGGAGAAAAAAGTGATGTTCCATTTACATGATGTTTCATGTAATTAATTTTTAGGGGTTTAAAATGTATACATATATTCTGTCCCCCTAAGATTCAACTAACAAATATCTGTAATTTTTGTAAGGAACTGAAGTAATTTTGATCCTTCAAGTCAAGGACTGGACTAGTTGCAGTTATTTTACATGCTTGAAAGTTGTATTTAAATTGGTTTTAGTTACAACAATTTTAATAGATACACTTTGCATAATATGATTACATAGGTTGTTAATCATCAATTAGTAACACACGTTATTATTACTGAGATAGCTGGCCTGAGGCACCTGTGACACCCTAGGTAGAAAGACAATAGGTAGTTTGTATCAGCTTTTAAAATAGGTTGCAAGATACATGCTGTGTTATTTAAAAACAGTAATGGACCATTGTAGCCTTTTGGAAACAGATTTCCAGGAGTATAGAAGACATTCATTAGTCAATGCAAATGGGTCTGATCTCTCTTAAGACCTTAAGACTGGTCTTTTTCTATGTATAAACCACATGGTATAAAATCAGATAAAATATTGGTGCTCTCAAAACTGAAAGACTCTGAAGACCTTGTGCAAGGAGGTTTGAATCTGGTGAGTTTTTTTCTCATCACATGAACTGCCATCTGCAGATGTGAAAAATCAAGTAGATCTAAAATTTTATTGTATTAGCATAAACTCAAATATTATTTCCCTCATATAATTTTTTTCTTTATTTTTAAAATTTCAAAGTAGATCTTTAATACTATCATATTTTAAGTCCTATGCTAAATTATTATCTTCTTCCAACTGTCTATTACTGTAATTACGTTTCCATACTGTAACTCTTCCTCATTATCTCTTCTGGATACTCAGCTGTAAATGCTGGGTACTGAGGTTTAGACCTGTAAAGCTGGAAACTGGAGCTATTAAATGAATGATCCATCACTTTCTATTTTCAGCAGATGAAATTTGTCAGGATTTCTGTTTTTATATCAAAATTTGTCATAAGGAGCCTGCAGTACTTGTGCTGAATTCTGTACTCAAAGGTCTTTTGGTACTACAGTGCTGAAATAGCCTTGAAAATGTTCCAGTGAAATTTGCAGCTGCACATATATTCATAGCACAATTGGGGAAAAAAGTAAAATATCCTAGGCTCATCCAGTTTGATAACAGACACATGATTAGCATCTCGTACTTAACTTTTAATATACATTTTTGCAGTTGATTGTGAAGGTGTAGCAAACAGTCTGAAGTTGTGGCATGTACTGGCGTGTTTGTCACAGTTATTTTCCCAGCTGTTTCATTCAGCCTCTGCCAAATTCTTATTGTGTATGTATGAATGTTTTCATATAGCTCAGGGAGAGCTCTCACTTTATGCCTGTCTTATTATATCTAATTACACTAAACAGTCTCAATATTTTATTTCTGTTTACTTCATAGTCTTACAGGGCTGACTGTTTAGCTACAAATTTACTTTGAACTGTTAGAGCTTTTAGTAATTCATTTATTGTTCAGGGTGGAAATGTCAGGACTTAAAGTATTTTGAAAACACAAAATAAAGGCATGTAAGAGTTAGAAGTAATAAAACATTTCAACACACAAAAATGATAAAACATACAGCAAAATCCTGAAACTGCTGTTTCAGTAACTGTGTAATTATGTGTAGGTATGGAACGAACTGAAAAGTGAAAGCACTTAGACCTGGGAAAAGAAAGATTTCTATTCTCTTTGTAAGAAGTCATTCTAGATCAACAGTAAGCCAGTTAATGAAAAGAGAACTTTTTTCTTTAAGAGTATCCACCCAGCTGCTGTCATCTTGTTCTAATGCCACTGATCCAAAAAGCTGACAGTATTTTTAAAGGCCGTTGACCTAAGTTCATTTTTTAACATAAGCATTTTCTAAAAAAATGAAATTGCTCTGTGTTTAAAGACAACCCCTGTGTTTACAGGTAAAATGCAATTTTATTGTTATTGTTTAGAAAAGAAATCTATATTGAAAATGAAACCAACTTCCTGCCTGAAAAAATCAAATTATAAAATAAAACTATCTTACATAAGTACAGCATTAAAAAGTTTTAAAACTCATCAGTGAAAAGGGTCGCTACGGTATGCTCATTTCATTGCAAAGCTAGTCAAAGGAATCAGCTTCATTTCCCTTTTTAATCTTGGTAAAAGCTGGTCCTGAGAGTTTAAACATGCACCATAGGTGTCCTATTTTCCTATTACTTGTCTCTACATGCTTCTGTGCTTCATAAGACTTTATGATACAACCAGGTTTCCTACAGCAGTGGTCAAAGAGAAACAATATATTCTCACACTTATTATTATTTAGGATCTCTTTTGTTATGGATGAGGGCATGACTAAAGGCTGCTTTTCCCAGGACAATGCTAATGTTTTTAAATGGCCTCTGCAGGCAACCGGAACTTTAGATCCCAGAGAGTGACACATGCAGCCTTGGAATACTTTCTTTTCTGCACTTAAATGCCAAAGAAGGTCAGGAGAAAAGGCCTAGGTAGAAAAACTGTAATTTGTGATGCTGCATGGGAAGAGGGGTAGTGCTTGCAGAACAAATGGTCAGCTTTGAATTTTATTAGATCTCTCCTTACTTTTGGCACTCTGCCGCAAAACTTGGAGTGGTTATCTATTGCTTCTAAAGATGCAGAAATTATTAAAGAAAACCATTAACAGCAATGAACAGTGCATAGTAATGCCCATTAATTAATGTCTTTTAATTTTGATTTTATGTTCACGTTGCATCTGGAGAAGAATATCAAAAGATTAAATAAACTGGTGAAAAAAGTCAAGAGAGCCAAGCTTTGTTCCTGTTCCTAGCACATACTTCTTTATGGCTCAGGAATTACATTTAACCTATCCTGTTCTGGTTTTCTATCTGATAAAAATACCTTTTCTGAATAGGCTTTGAAATTTTATATTCTACCTACTCTATCAATGCTACAAGCAAGCCTTTTTTCAAGCACATTTTATTCTAATTACATGTTTACATTGAACAATGCAGCATTTGAACTGCACACTCCTATCAGCTATTGTAGTGTACATGTAAAATATAGACATGTGTTACACTTGTTTCTGTTTTCAGTGAAGAAAATGCTAGAAACAGGAGAGCCGATGAAATCGCAAAAAGTCGCTGCAGGATTACTATGTGCATGAAGGCTCAAGTATTTTAAGTCCATAGAATGTATTTTTATATGTTCCATCACTGCAAGTGAAAATCAGGGACCGAGTGCATGAAGGCTCAAGTATTTTAAGTCCATAGAATGTATTTTTATATGTTCCATCACTGCAAGTGAAAATCAGGGACCGAGTGCATGAAGGCTCAAGTATTTTAAGTCCTTAGAATGCATTTATATATGTTACATCACTGAAAGTGAAAATCAGAGACCAAGTTTTTCCCTATGAAGAGTATCACACATGACACAATTACATGTTCAATACATAGTATTAGATGCACTGCTATTATGTTCTACATGTGTAAAAACTCCTTAGTTAATCTGCAAAAGCAATGAAGTTTTCCATGAATGGTCAAAACAAAGACAACATGCAAAATCTTGAGGAAGGGGGGCTTTTGATAGTGAGAAACAATTGACTTCAGAATTTTATTTATTACATCTCTTTTTTTAAATCTTATAGTTACTGTATTTACTAGTATAGTTAGTATTTGCTGGTCCAGCAAAACTTTCAAATATGTTGATATTCTTTTCCAAGTTGCTTTACAGTTTTTAACTTCAGTAAAATTACATTCAGTTTGTCCAAAATCTCTCTGGTCAAAGTAAAGAGGACCCAATCCTGTTCCTTGCAAAAGAAAAAAATCAGTGGAAACTCTATAGCTGACTGTTGGAGAGGTATTGACTTTGAACACAGCACTATTTTTGTAAAGTGATTTTCAGAACTCCATGCAATAGTTCATCAATTGAGGAGAAAGCCTATAATCAAAACCTATGCACATACACAAGAGGGAAATCAGCTTCATCCTGATTCTTTGACATTTTCTTGCTTTTGAATAGATATAAATAAAAGTCTGTATATCAGCTTTTCAGTACTTACCCTGCAATCAGCTGGCCTAAAGAGACATTTCTCAAGATACATTTTTCATCACATTTTTATTGAACATTGCAGAGGTTTTTTTATTTCTCTCTGTTTCTGTCTCTGTCTGCATATCGTCATAAAAACTAAGGATGAAGGAGCAAAAAGTAATTAACAAAAAAATGAGTTAACAAAGGAACCTGTTGAAACTGAAACTGTTTGACAAGATTCCTTGAGATTGCAGCTGCAGCAGTCAAAGCATGAAAGCTATTTTATAAAAAACTTACTTACTCCTCCAAAATCTTGTTTAAATGGCTTAGTTTGATTTAATCTACACGTATTTTGCTGATTGTAGATTTTAATCATCCAGTAAGGAGAACATTTATTTCAGCATTTTTATGAATGAATTAGGAGATTCCATGTCAAAATAATGCATGTGCATATGTCTCATTTACAGTCAGAAAAATACTACTGATGAGAGAAAAAATTGTACGTAGCGTACTCTTTAAAACACTTTGAAATAAATTCTATGGGCTAACATTTTGTTATGCAGTTACAGAGATACTGAAACTTTGTAATTTTAAAATGCATTGTCAAACCCTAGATTTTGGGATTGTATATAGGATCCAGAAAAATCAGGATCTTGAAGAAAAGCAATGGGTTTCAAGAAGAAATCAGCAGTGCTGCCTTCTTAATACTCCATATGCCAAATTGGTTTTAAATGAGCTACTATTTTCTTAAATATTTTCATTAGATTTTCTTTTATTCACCTGATTAAGCAGGTTTTCAAGTGGATTAGGCAATAGGCAAGGTGTAAAGGTAAGCTCTATCATGCACAAGAAATTATACACTGGTTCAATCACAGTGAGTGGTGCATACAAACCTCTTAATTTTTTGTACCTGGCCAAGCATTGAAGTATTTCTCTCGAGTTCTTATGTCTGACTGTTTACACCAGCCTATCACCCTTTTCAAAAAAGCCAAAAGTTGCCTCAAGTTTTATTTTCTGTGACAATATTTTTTCTACTTGTTTCTTCATTCCTTTGTTGAACACCTGAGAAACTTGGAGGTGCACAAGTCCATGGGACCCGATGAGATCCACCCACGGGTCCTTAAGAGAACTGGCAGATGAAGTTGCCAAACCACTGTCCATCATATTTGAAAGGTCATGGCAGACTGGTGAAGTTCCCACTGACTGGAGAAAGGGGAACATAATCCCCATATTTAAAAAGGGAAAGAAGGAGGACCCAGGAAACTACAGGCCAGTCAGTCTCACCTCTGTGCCTGGCAAAGTCATGGAGCAGTCATGGAGGGTGACACAGAGGTGATTGAAGGCAACCAACATGGCTTCACCAGGGGCAAATCATGCCCGACCAATTTGGTGGCCTTCTATGATGGAGTAACATCATCGGTGGACAAAGGAAGGGCAACTGACATCATCTACCTGGACTTGTGCAAGGCATTTGAAACTGTCCCACATGACATCCTGGTCACCAAACTAGAAAA
>VZTY01026314.1:0-15056 GCA_013400935.1 Turnix velox
GTGGCTCATGTTGGGTTTGTCATGAATTGACACTCCCAAGTCTCTCTTCAGAGCTGCACTCAAGCCACTCTCCACCCAGCCTGTATTTGTGCTTGGGATTGCTTTGACTCAGGGTCAGGACCTTGCACTTGGCCTTGTTGAACTTCATGAGGTTGGCATGGGCCCACCTTCAAGCCTGTCAAGGTCCCTCTGGATGACATGCCTTCCTTCAGGTGTATCAACTGCACCACACAGCTTGGTGTCATTGGTGTACACTGAAAAAAATCAGCCAAGGAGGTCTGACATCGGTATTATTATGCACACTCTTTCATGGTTCATCTGAACTGAAGCACTGCAGTGAGTGCATCTCCCCAGGCATTCTCATCATAAGAATGAAATTTCTCAGCTCTCAAGAGGCAACAAACAGCAAGTCACTTAGATCATGAAACCTGGACAGCAAGCAGTAAGTAAGTTCAGAAGAGTGCATCTTGTAGCAGAAATTCGTTTCCTTAAAATAGTGGCATTTGCACTGAATGTATAAAAATCCATTTTAGCCACTTCTCTTAATCTAGGGTCCTGGGTTCATGATAGATGAAAATGCTCTGACCACAGACATTTCCGAACTGAAATTGGGAAGTGATGCCAGCTTCTTCTGTCATTCAAAGGTTTTGGCTAATAAGCGTCACTTTGGATCCATTTGAAAAATTTCACTTGTAATCATGGGATTTTTGTTCTAGCTGTCACTAAGACTACTAATATGGTTTCTAAAGGTCAAACAGGAGCACTAGGTCACCATGCTATACACTATATAAACTACTGTCTTAAGCAGACTCTTTTCTAGAATACTGAGATCTAACTAGAAATTCAGGCAGATTACTGGTTAGGGAAAGAGGAGGCTGTGGATTTGAAGGAGAGATTATAAGACTAGACGCTTATTTATATTAGACTGTTTTGCATAGCCTAGGCTTGAGAGCAACTCACTATGTCAGAGAATAGTCTATAGTCTTGGTCTGTGATTGCACATTATGGACAGAGCAGACACCAGGATCTCTCTGTATGACTCATCTTATAAATGAAAAGAGAGTCATCTCTGTCTGTTCTCTCCTAAAATCCTGAAGTCTAAAAAGTATGTAAGTTGTCAGACAGCTTAGTTTGACAACGAGCTAAAAAATGTTGCAAAGTAAAACAAAAACATCACAGGGAAAAGTCTATCTCATTTTCCTAAGGGTGTGCAAAGCATTATTCTAGATAGGGGCCTTTTGGCATAGTTACAGCACACAATGGCAAATTGTTTCTGGAGCATGCCTTTTGTTTGTCCCAGCTGATCTCCTTCTCCCTGACCCTGTCAATGTCAGAGCCTTTAGGTAGCAGGCATTTTTTATCATCTCTCCTCCTTGCCTCTCTAGTGCTATTCAGATACATTTTTCAGGTTGCTTTGATCTTCTCTCATGTGACTTTTCCCTCTAGGGTATTTCCACTGTGCCTTCTCAGAAGAGGAGATGACAGTCTCATGAAGCATAAGCTGCATGTTCCCCAAAGCCAGGAAACTATTCACAGTTTTGCATGAATGGGCCTGGACTTTCTTTTGCCTTTATTGTTTGAACAGAATTAGAGGGTTCCTTTGAAGGTGTAGCCAAACAATAGCCATCTTTCAAGCATTTGCGTGATCTGATTTCCAAATAATACTCTCTTCACTCATCTGTATTTCTAAGAACCAGATGTTCCATTTAGAAAAAAACCCTGTGCAACTGCATGCTAATTACCCTAGACAGGGGACAGAGGGTCAGGTGGATCTGCCTTTACACATATCAGCTCCACACACTTCCTATGCATCCATCTCATTCTTCTCCTGGTTCTCCTCAGTGTCTTTGCTATGGATGCAAGTTGAATGAAAACCAGTGCATTTTTAGAAAATACTCTGGACTTTTTATTCTGTTGACCTTGCTACAGGAGTATCAAGTGCTTTAAGGATACAGTCTTCCACCACAATGCACAAGACAAGTGTTAACTATTCTGATCCAGTGCAGTCCTTCTAGGCACTGGCTCTGCAGAAATCCAGTTCACTCAGGAGACACTTGACCATTTCAACTTTGCATCAGGTATTTTTGCTAAATGTAATTTTGTTGGGGAGAGCCAAAATTATTCCCCACAGCAGCACATTTTATTCAGGTTTAAGGATGGCTAGTAATGAGTAATGAGACAGTATTTGAATCCTGATTGTTCTCCTATGCAGGTACCCAGATTAAATCACAAGGAAAGTTGTCTCGAAATTTCTTGGTGCTTCCCCCTTCCCTCAAACTGATGTCTTTCAGGTCTGAGGTGGAACTTCATAGAGAGAAAAACTCTTCAAATCACTTCCGGCCTCTTCCAGCAACAGAAGAAAACAATATTGATGTAATCCAAGAAAAGAAACAAAGAGAAACATAAGAAAAGCCTCCACGGTGTCATAACTGAAAAGAAGCACACCTCACTCCATCTGAAAACAGTTCTGATCTTAGTGGGGAAACAGAAGTTGTTGGACAAACAAATGCAAACTCTGATTTGTGCATCAGTCATTTCCCTATCGTGATCCAAGAACATCTGGGTACACAAAGTCTGTCTTTAGAGAGACAAGTTGCCTTTACTTCATACTTTGCTCACAGCCCTTTCTTTATCTCTTGTAGAAAAGTCAGTTTCAGCATATGCCAAATAGCTGCTGTAGTTCTAGAAAGAGAGTTTGAAGAAAGCAATACATTAGTCATTCAGGGAATATCTTAATCAGCTTGAAAATATTCCCAATATTTCCAAACAGTAAGGCTGATTACAAAAAAAAATTATTCACCTAAGTGTTCTAATTACCTAATGAAATGATGTTACAGAATTTTTTCCACGATCTCTAAGTTGTTCCACAATGTCTCATTCCCTACCACCTTACCCAAAACTGAATTTAGAGATGCCAGGCTATAGTTAAAACTCAAGTAGCCTCTTCCTCTGGTTGCAATATGTTCATAGTGACTTTGCCAAACTGCAGTATTCTGTTCATAGATCAAAAAAATTATGATCATGTTTTTAAGAGCTGTATTAGGGCAAACTGTATTAGGGGATGAATTCTAAGAGGAGAGAAAAGGTAACTTTTATTTGTGGGGCTTCTCTTAAAAACAGAGAAATACATTTGCATACATGTCTATTCCCTGTTTGGATAACTGATACCACCTGGCAAAATGCACAGAATGGAAAATTAAACTAGGGAGAACTTTATCAAATCTGAGTATCTAAAAGTTACAAATACAAGCCACAAAGCTCTTGGTATATTCAGAACACTCAAAGATTTTCTACAATACTATCACCTTTGCTTATTAGATTTTATGGTGAGGTTATGATCAACAGCAGCACACGTTTATGCTTTTCTCCAAAACTTTAAAAAATAGGTAAATATATTAAAAGGAAGGCACAGAATCTTAACTAATCCATAGGATCCATGAGTAGAAAATTCTCAGACAGAGAGTTGACAAAGTTGTTAATACAATTTAATCACAAAGAGAGCCAGAAGTAAAAAACACATCAGGAATAGCTGCTAAGGACAGAATAAATCACCCACAAGTGTTCCTCTCACTGAATTGAATGTATCCATCTATGGCAAGGTTTCCAGAGCACTCAGATGTCCCTTGACTTTTTAGATTTGTGGGCACTTGACACCTCTGAAAATAAGGTCATTGAGAAAATGAGAGTGTCTCAGATTGTACAGGTAGCATACCAAACAGAAATATACCTACCTCGACAGACCCAGCCTGAGGCAAAGGCCAGGAGCTTGGTTGTCTGGGAATAGGAAACTGCTGGGGCAGCCACACACTGCCACTGGATCACATGAGTGATCCAGACAACTTGATTTTCCAAACACACACTTTGGTTAGAGTTAAAACCAAACCAGTAAAGATCTAGTCTATTATGCTCCAAAATAAAAAGTAGGACCTATGTGTTCAGAGAGCATAGAAAGAATACTGACAAGGCTCCCACCCAGATGGTTTCACCAAGGTGCAGCCCCACAATCTCCTCCAGAGAAGATGGGTACCAGCTGCATGAGCCAAGCATACTACCTGTGGCAGACAATTTTCACTTCTTACCTTCAAAGCCTACCACTGTTGCAGGGAGGAAATCGTGGCTTTATGATGCAGTGATTAAATTAAATTATTTAGCATTGGTTGTTTCAATTGTCTCAGTTCATAGAATCATAGAATAGTTTGGATTGGAAGGGACCTTAAATATCATCTAGCTCCAATCCCCCTGCCATAAGCAGGGACACCTCCCACTAGATCAGGTTGCTCAGTGCTCAGTTATTCATCTTCTGTGCTCCTCTTTGCAGCTTAGTATGTAGTCTTACTCTATCACACATTAAAAAAGAGCCTCATGTTGACTATATTGGCTTGGGAAGAAGGTTAGATCTTGCCTTTGGCTTCCTAAACCAGAAAGTTCTGACTAATACAAGGCATCATTAAGAATGGGAGACAAATCAAAGCATTCTAGCTAATAGACTATCCTCTGTCCAAATGGGAGGGAAGATACAGTAAAGTGTCATATCTTACTTCCCATTTGCAATGTGTACTGCACTGATTTATCTACTGACTTGCTCTTTGCAATCCCTCCCTCCTAAGTTACTTAGCTCAGCAGAAGACAGATGCAATGCTGCACTGCTGAGCAAACTCTGTCTTTCAAAGATGCTGTTGAGGAAGCACAGCTTCAAATACAACTCCTAATTTGGCAAGAATAAGATTTCTCACAGAAATTTCTAGCATCTTACTGCTTTAGTGGATCAGAAAAACCCTAGAAAAAGCACTCCTCATGACAGAGCAATACTTCCACTTCTGGTCAAAACTAGGAGGTGAACTCAGAAACTAAGGAAAAGGAATTAAAAAGCTAAACTTCCAGAAAGGTCACTTTTTCAGAGAAAAATTAAGGCTTTTATTAGACCTTTCATGTATTACCTGTGATCAACAAATAGAAAAGTCTCATAAAAACTCCCTCATTAAATCCTCTGAGCTCACTATTTTGCCACAGACAGAAACATGCCCCTAGATTTTACCTGGCAGAACATGTATCACTGCTCTGAAAACAGAAGTGATAAACAGGACTCCTGCAAATGCAAGCATCCATCAGGGCTACATAGCTGCAGGAAAACTAAACAAAACTAAGAATACTAAAAAGAGTCTGAAAAGAGCTCTCTGTTTTTAATCATGGATGCATTTAGCACCTACACCAAGTTGAATCCCCTCCCTTCTCTTGCAGTGTCACTTGCTTTTAATAATGGAGCTATGGTTGGAGGCAAGCAAAGCACCCTGCTTCTTCAATGTTACAGAAATGTTAAGAAAGAAGTTTTCCTGTGAGAGTGGTGAGACACTGAAACAGGTTGCCCAGAGAGGTGGTGGATGCCCCCTCCTTGGAGGTGTTTAAGGCCAGGCTGGATGTGGCATTGAGCAACCTGGGCTAGTGGGAAGTGTCCCTGCTCATGGCAGGGGGGTTGGAACTAGATGATCTTGAAGATCCCTTCCAACCCAAATTATTCTATAATTCTATAAAAAGGGTCTCAACCCAAGCCAGGTCTAACATTTGCACAAGACCAAGAAAGTGGATGCAGAACACTCACTCCCCTAACATGCTAACCCCCAGCCACAGAGACACCAAGACAACAACTGTGGACTCTGGACCATAGATCTGTAGTTTGCAATAACTTTGATTCAGGCACAGGCTCCTCTTTGCTGAGTTGAAAATATTCCCATGAAAAAGGCTAAGGGACATCTCTGAATTGCAATAGGAGCAGAAATATTAGGAAATACTTGTATATTGAACACAAATCATTAAGAAGTAAAGGTCAAAGATTCCAGTTAGAGTCAACTGCTTTCCAAAATAATCTTTGTAGCTGCCATGGAAACCACAGCAACCAATGGTCAGAGGCTCATCTCTTCTGACTTACATGGAAGTCCACAAAGACAGGGTGAGGGAAGAGGGTACAAATGAAAGAAAGATCCTCTAAATCAGTAGGATTTGTGTTCTACACTGCCTGCTTCCCTTAAAAACCAGAAATTTTGTTGTGAACTGGGAGCTGATAGCTGCTGTCAGAAGTAGAGTTCATCTGTTTCATACAGCCTGGTTCCTCGATGTGCCAGGTGATTCTCATCTGAAAACTGCTACCACTTAGAGTAAAACATCCTTACTTCTGTATCTTTTGAGAGGGAAATGTAGCTAATGCTAAAATCCCTGTCCATCCACTAATTACACATATAAATTATGAAGGAGGACCCAAAAAGGACATCTGATAATGACCACAGAATGCTTTTCAAACAAGCTTCTCTAACTGGAATGAAGACCTGAACTTAATATCTCCTGTTCAGTGCCTAGAGCTCATGGCTGGAAAAAGCTTCACTCTTCTGGCAGCAACTGTGAGGAAAACACAGCACCTAGATGCATGACAAACCTTCATGTTGCCCAGAATTCAACTTCTTTCCTACACAGACCTCAGCAAGCAGCAGAACCTAGAGGAGTAAAGCAAAAACTGATAATTATCAGTTCCCCATCCACATTCTGAGCATTATCTTCACTTGTCCTACAGGCTAACCTTGTTCTCTGATGTAACAAGTCCTGGTTCCCACTTGAGCACTGTTCTACCTTGCACAATCGGCAGGAAAAGTGGAAGCACAGACACTCCACCTCTTCTTTGTGCTCCACAGTCCACAGAAGAGTATCTTCTGGTTCCTTCAGTGTGAAGCTCTATCAACGAAGGCACACACAGGCAAAGAAAAGTAAGGCTTGTGATAGAAGAAAGTCATTCATATCTATATGCATATGGCAGAGAGAGAGCAATGGAACAGGAGCAATTACTTTCAAGGGTTTAATGGTCCTAGACTGTTTGGGGAAGCGCCCTTCCATGGCTAGGCTTTTTTGACTTTTCAGTAACTGAAGTCACTAGATCTGTTTAAGGACATATTTGCTCAACTGCTCATCAGTTCCTTTCCTTGCCTGGATATTCTAAGATGTCGTATCAGATACAGCAAAATGGGGTCATTATGCCATATGCTTATTTACTATGTGTACATTAGACCTTTTGTGTGCTATTTTTCACTTGTTATCCATCATTATATGTATTTATCTTTGAGTACCATATGGAGCAGTAGGATGGGGTATATATATGGAGTCAACAGATGGTGAGACTGTGTGATTAATATGTTCTCATAACTTTTTATTGTTTCTTTTTCTTACATGTTCTACTTTCAAAGTGTCATTACTTTTGTCAGACCCATTCTCATTTTCTTATTCCTGTATGCTGTTAAACAAATTTTTAAAAAATCTATATCCATGTTTGATATTTGTCTTTAGATTGTGCTAGGTGTTAACTTACTGAAGTAATCATGGGTTTCTCAGGCCAAAAGGGCCAGATTTCTTTGCCTGACACTGGACACAGAACTCCACTCAGCAGCTTCTTGAGTTAAAGGTGTGTTGCTTCCAACTACTATATGAAGAGTGATGATCAGAGGTCTGGAGCACTTCCCTTATTAGGACAGGCTGAAAGACTTGGGGTTGTTCAGCGAGGAGAAGAGAATGCTCAGGGGGGACCTCATAATAGCTAATCAATAACTGAAGGAGACCTACAGAAAGGCTGTTGTAGAACTCTTTAATTTGGTACAGGATGGCAGGACTAGAAGTAATGGATGCAAATTGGAAGAGGGGAGATTTTGGCTGGATAGAAGAAAGAAGTTCCTTACTGGGAGGGTGATGAGATGCTGGAACAGGTTGCCCAGAGAGGTTCCCTGGAAGTGTTTAAGGCCAGGCTGGATGAGGCATCTAGTGTAGTGTGAGGTGTCCCTGCCCATAGCAGGGGTGTTGGAACTAGATGATCTTTAAGGTCCCTTCCAACGCAAACCATTCTATGACATTTTTGTGTGTATTTCACACTGTGGGAATACTACAAAATATTAAAACATCCTTTAGAAGATGCAACAATAATTCATGCTATTAATTACTAACTTATATGGAGAGTGAAGAATGTATGCTGAGTTTAAACTAGTTTATTAATCACTGGAGGCACTACAGAAACGTAGCTGAGATGTCCACAGGTGCACTGGGACACATGACAGAGAAAGCACTTATGTACATGCTCTGGCCTGACCCTACAAATCACACTTTCCAGATAGTGAACAGCTTTACTTGTTTTATTTTGGCTGTCTATCCTCAGTAGTACAATGATTTCACTTTCCAGCTGAGGCACAACAGGCACAAGCATGTTTCCCCACCTAATTCATTGTCTCCAGGAAGTCTTTTACATCTTCCTTTGTGTCCAGCACTACAGTTTGGGCACTTGCTAGCATTACTGAAAGCAACTGGTCCTAATATATATTGATTTTCATTGCCAGCTTGAAAAGTTGCTTGAAGCCATGAACGTCTTTTCTACTTCTAGTCTTCATGCATTTTGAAAATGAGCATAACTTAACTGTTTACTGAATTCTTCGGGGCAGGACTTTTACAGTAGCAAGATTAGTTCAGGGATTTTACATGGCAATATGTGCAAGAAAAAAATTTTTATCTTGATTGTAAGTATAAAATGTCTTATCCCTTTGCTTACTAAGAACCTGGATTAAATGACATGCACACTGCAGCTTTCAGAAACTGCTGCTGCAGATGAGACCACGCTGAAAAGTCTAAGCACAGGATGGTGAGAACAGCATGTTTTCAGATTGCACAGGAGATGAGCTGTAAACTCTACAGTCCTATTCTATGATTTTGCTAGAATATGATTAATAGAATGTTCTTTCTCTCACAGCTCTTTCTAGGTGCAACATACCTAACACAACATTGTTTCATAGTAAGCCTCCAGTCAGTAAAAAATGAGAAAGCAACTTGCAATGTTGTATAGGTTGAAGTACATAATCAACAGCCTGTTAGTCCTCCATCCAGCAAATTGCTGTTGAAGTCAAAGAGGATGTGCAGATTCTAATAAGGCAGATTAGTATAAAACCAATACTTATTTTAATGTCAGGTTCTGAGTTACTATTTCATTAAAATTATACTTTGCTTATTTGTAACAAGTCATCTCACAGATGGCAATGGTGAGCAAAAAGCTGGTTTGAACTTAATAGTAATTTCAAACAGTAAGTCAGATCATTCAGAGGAGAAACACATGAGTTTCTGAACTGGTTGTTTTGCCAAGATAGAGTCAACACACAATCTTAGATGACTGTCAGTGATTGCCAAGATTGACAATGGCTGTCAAAAGCTAGACTCTGTGAAGTAGCCAGAATTTCTGGAAATACACTGTTTTCTGGAAGACACCACCTGAAGCATCAAGCAATTAATCACAGCACACTCAAAGTTGAGGCTTTTTTGGATGTATTTTTTCAAATGGTTTGAAAATTATGTATTATGCCATAGCTGACCATTAATTTTTGCTGTTTGACTAGGGAAGGAGGATGTGTGAAACAGCACAGGACTGGATATGTACATGTAAGTCTATGGTTGCTTAAAGGCTGATGGTACTGGCAAGCTAGAGCTGAAAAGCTTGGTGAATCAGATTCAGTCGGGCTTTGAGTGATAACCAGATTCCCACAACCCAAATGACGAACAGTGAAAGAAGAGACCAAAGCTATGTCATCTGAGATGGTTCTGTCCAAGCTTGATGACAGAGAGTTGCTGTTTCATCATTTTTCTATTAGACAAAGCTCTATCAAGGTAAAATGTAAATTCCACGGTAGATTTATAAATATGGAGAACTGCAAGAGAGGACTATGAAATCTGAGTGTATCAGTTACCTATTAGCTAGCTGATTACTGTTCCTTCCCTGTACAAAAAGAAAAAAAGGAAAAAAATCCACAGAAGTGAAAAGGAAGAACTGCTTGAAATACCAGATTTTAAATCCCATTTATGATTCAACTGATTTAAGACAGAAAGTTGCTTTGTAGAAGATAGGTTACTGTGTTGGCTGGCATCCCAGGAATATTAACATTTTGTCTACAGGAAATGTCCCTGTTGAATCAGATAAACTAAAGAGATGAAAGTACTCATTTTCAAGAGCCCTGAATGCTCTAACTGCTGAGGATTTCCCAACCAGAGTCTTCTGTATGTTCCCAGTCAAGAAGGATTTGGCAATAGGTCCAGATATGTTGTGAATGTCTTTCAACTTCTGGAGGCTCAGGTTATATAAGTGCAAGAAGATGTTTAGATTGAAGGAGAAGTAATTATCACAGAAGAAGAAGGGAGGAGAAGAGAAAGACTGTATATATGGTATAAATGGCTGTTAATGCTGTGCTGAAAGTATGCTGTGATGATAACAGATGTTACAGCTGTTACTTTTCATGAACATATGTATAGGCAACAGCAGGAGAGTGAGTTGGTATAGCAGAACACTGGATTGAACTTGCTCAGAAATAAACTGCTTTTCCATAGCTTTTTTTAAACTATTCCAGACTGCATGCTTTCATGCCTTAAGTGTTCTACTATAAATATTTTCACTGTAAATAATTATGCAGTATCTGTTTGTTAAATAACAGCTGGTTATCTATACAAAAGACCTGAATTCAGTGTTTGAATACTGTGCCTTGAATCTTAGTCTGTCAGGTATCCCAACATATGCTTCAGTTGACATATCTTCCTTGTACTGCAGCAAACATCTACATGGAAATACAAAGTGAAACACTGATTGTACACACTCCATGTTGGGATTCTACAAATACTAAATAACTAAATTTAATAAGGGTAGAATTGTGTTGTAATCATCAATGTGCTCCAGTTTTGAAGGCTTCTTTACTTACTACACTGCGCTACTATTTTACTGTCTACAAATGGCTTTGTTATATTTTGTAGCAGTATATTTTGTTTTCTCATAGAATCATAGAATGGTTTGGGTTGAAAGGGACCTTAAAGATCATCTAGTTCCAACCTCCCTGCCATAGGCAGGGACACCTCCCACTAGACCTGGTTGCTCAGTGCCTCATCCAGCCTGGCCTTAAACACCTCCAAAGAAGGAGCATCCACAACCTCTCTGGGCAACCTCTTCCAGTGTTTCACAACCCTCACAGGAAAGAACTTGATTCTCTCCAGCCTAAATGTACCATCTTCGAATTTGCATCCATTACTCCTCCTAGTTCATAAGTAGAAGCTTTGGCTATTCAGGTACATAATAGGAGGTACTGAGAAAATCACATGAATTTATATTATTTGTTAATTGTTCCTCTGGAAATAAAAATGCCACCAATCTGAGATAAGAAATCTTGTCTCCTGTACTGTTCTATCAGTTTGATGAGTAACATGGTGGGACCAAAAGAGAAGACATAATTTGAGCAGGCTAGTAGAAAGACAAAAGAAAACATGAGGGGAATTCTATGCAGAAATCAACCTTGTTTTTGCACCAGCTATATGTTGACAAAGAGGAACATACACTTCACTTTACATATTAATGAGATCTCCCCACTGATCTTTAATCAAACTCCAGCTGAGCCTCTCTCTACATTTTTCCTGGATATCTGGGCTTTGCTACCATTACCTTCAAAATCACAAATAAATTATTAATTTCCCTCCATAGATACCCATCTGATTACTTCTCCACAATAGTTAGTCCTTGGAGTTTCTCATTGTTTCTCATTGTCTGAAGTTTTAAAAAGCATTTTATAAATACTTACACATAAACTTCTCCAAATATTTATCAATTGATTTCTGTTTCCTCAGTGCTTCCTCAGTACCTGAGGGGGTCTTACAGAAAGGCAGGGGAAGGAATTTTTAACCCTATATCGGATGGGAGAACTAGAAACAACGGATGGAAATTGGAGGGGGGGAGGTTTAGACTCGACATAAGAAAGAAATTCTTTACAGTGAGGGTGGTGAAACACTGGAACAGGCTGTCCAGAGAGGTTGTGGATGCCCCCTCTCTGGAGGTGTTCAAGACTAGGCTGGACAAGGCACTGGGCAGCTTGGTCTAGTGGGAGGTGTCCCTGCCTATGGCAGGGGGGTTGGAACTCGATGATCTTTAAGGTCCCTTACAACCCAAACTATTCTATGATTCTATGATTCATTTTTATGGAAGGGCACAGATCTTTCTCATTGCTGACAGATGACAAGAAAGCATTCCTGTCAGTCTGTTCTGCAGTTTCCACTTTGGCATCACACACTTACGGGAATATGGACTAATCTAGTCTTTCCTTAGACCAAGCAGTGAGAAATAATCACTTTTAAGTGCTAAGCAAAACTTGCTTACACAGATGAAAATGAAAAAACAAAGAAGCCCTCTTAGAGATCACATGGTCTAGACCAGGTTGCTTATGATCAGCTTATGACCAGCAATGTCATTTCATCTTGATTCTAGTCTTCTGCTGGAGCAAGGAACAAGTCTTGTGCTTTCAGCTACAGGAATATTCTGGTTTACAGCTTGTCCTGTCAAAGAAGGTCACAATCCTGCCTTGAGAAAGTAATTGAAGCCACTATGTGAGGCAATCCACTTGCTGCCTCTCCTCAGTCTCACAAGAACTCCTGCAGTTTTTCCTTCTGACACACCTTGAGCAGATCCTCCTCAACCTAAACAGCATTATTCTCCATTTACTGTATCCCAGTGAATTTGGGAACATGTGTACCACTGAGTTGCCTGGGAGCCTGTCAGGAATAGAGCACAGCTCACCACCAATAAGAGGGATAAACACTTAGGAAGGTACTAGCATCAACTGTTAATGAATTACAACAATGCTTACTGGAAATAAAACCAAAATGGTTACATGCTCTAAGAAACTTCAAATTAGAAGACAAAGACTGAAATATAAAGGATATCTTGATTCTGCTTGGAAAGAAAGGGATGTAGTGTTAAGAAAATGAAAACATTTCCTCCATTTATTTTTGCTTTTTACTGCCATGAGAACAGAGCCTTGCATTTTCCAGACACTACTAGAAAACACATTCATAATGATACTCAATTATAGCTATTACCATATTTAAATAATTCTCCACTGTTTATTACCTACACAGTCAGCTGTAGCTGTTTCCAATTCAAGATGATTACGACATGCATACGGAAGAGCTGAAGGGGAGGAGGGAAAAACTTTTGTTCCTAAACAGCTTACCTCTTCAAAAAAGAACAATGTTTACTGAGATAAATGAAGAGAGGGTGGTTGTTTTAGATCACCATGACTAATGTTAAGAAACAGCTGGTAAGGAATATTAGGTAATCACATACACAGGCTGCACATTGGGAACATTACGCTAACATACCTACTATAATTTTATTCCTTTCCCCACGCATTTATTCAAAGCTGCAGCTGTGATACTGGCTTTTGAACATTAAAAACTATCAGGAAAAGCAGCATGAATCATCATCTTTTGCTTGTGTTATTTAACTTAGTCACTCAAGTGCTGTACTTCCAAGAGAACAATAATAGAAGGAAAATGATAGTTTCTTTTCAAAGATCTGTGAAGACAAAACTTCCCTTTCTATTTCAGCTAAAATACTACCACTTTTATCAGATATGTGCACCTAAACTATCCACTTCCTGAAGATACATAGACTGTTAAAAAGACAAACTATTCAGAAGTTACTTCACCTTTCCCAAGGCAATTCTGTTTCTCATAGGCTAAAATTGCTAACTTGGTTGACTGAAATGTGATAGAGTCAGCAGAAAGCAAGGACAGTTTAAAAGCCCTGAAAGAACTATCCATTTTTGTTCTTCAATGGAGATAATCACTGAGTTTTTCAATTAATTCAGAGTTCCAGTCACCATGCAGTACCTCAGTCAGACATATCTGAAATCCTCACACAGGACCTCATATATGGAATCATACAATTGCCTAGGTCAGAAGGGACCTTTCAGATTGAGTCCAACGATCAACGTAACTCTGACAAAAACCATCATTAAACCATATCTCTAAGTACTGTCTATCTGTCTCTTAAATGCCTTCAGGGATGGTGCCTCACTCACTTCCTGGGTAGACTGTTCCAATGCTTGATAACCCTTTCAGCATAAAAAATTTTCTTAACATCCAGTCTAAACATCCCCTGGCACAACTTGAGGCACTTTCCTTTTATCCTATCATTTGTTTACTGGGCAGGAGAGATCAATCCCCACCTCCCTGCCATTTCCTTTTAGGTATTCCTAGAGAGCAACAAGGTCTCTCCTCAGACTCCTTTTCTCCAGGCTGAGCAACCCCAGCTCCCTCAGCCACTCCTCGTAAGATCCCTCACCAGTTTCTTTGCCCTGAAGCAGATTCTGCAATGAAGTACTTGTGCTGGTCCTCAATTCTGTACAGTGGGTTTTACTTAAATTTTCAAGGCAGATTGTGCTTTTCAGAAATCTGCTTTTATGTTTCACTGGCTCAAAACAAACCAGCTAAGGAAGGAGAGAGACAGGAGGTACATCATACCCTCACTGCTTCCATCCCTGATCGCTTTAGAACAAATGAAATCCTTTTTATAAGAAAATAAAGATGGAATACCTTCTTATGGCAAGTTGTTGCCAGTGGCTTTAGGATTAAACATGCTATTGCTCATGTAGTCACCCATTTAACTGAGGCCAGGAGACAATTAACCGTATTCCTTACAAAGCTGAAGGCAAGACTTTAGCCCTAAGAAAGCTCCCTCTCAACACTATCCAGCCTACTGCTTTTGTATCAAAACTACCATTTTCTTGCACTTTTATACTTCCCTGAGTGTGAGCAGTCCACGTAAGTCAATCCATTCAGAGAAGGGTGTCTACTGTTTCTGGGAAATGCAACTACATTCGAGACCCAAGATGTTGCCCTAAAGGATGGAAGATTCCTGAAAAATTGTAGTTCAGATATCAAAGGTAAGTAGACATACATGCAGACAGCAAAAAGAAACAGTCCTTAAGATGCCTGAGTGTTGCCTGAGGTGGATGGAGAATTTACAGGACAAGCACTTGCTGTTTCAGGCTCTTCTGGACTCTCTGTGATAGTGAAGTCAAGGTTTAAGCTGACCTTCCCCTCCCCCTATGGCTAGTCGGACTCCTTCTGTCCCAGGTTTTCACAATAGCTTACACACACTCAGAGCACATCTAACTGGATCATAGAAACATAGAATAGTTCAGGTAGGAAGGGACCTTAAAGATCATCGAGTTCCAACCCCC
>VZTY01026314.1:15570-32125 GCA_013400935.1 Turnix velox
CTCTCCACCCAGCCTGTATCTGTGCTTGGGATTGCTCTGACCCAGGTGCAGGACCTTGCACTTGACCTTGTAGAACTTCATGAGGTTGGCATGGGCCCACCTCTCAAGTCTGTCAAGGTCCCTCTGGATGTGTCACTGTGGTTCACAGTTAACCTCCAAGTCAAGGGATATTTGAACAAATAAGAGAAAGACACTGTGACTCCATTTCTGCTTCCAGTTTGCACAAGAACACACAGAACTACTCAATGTAAGGAACATGTGGATGCAATATCTATACATGCCTTGACATTTTATCACTAGCTTTTCAAGCCTACACCATCCATATCTCATTTCTCTAACCATGACTTTTCTTCTGCATCACAGGTCTGTTAATGCAGAGTCACTGAGATGCTGATGAGATGGATATTCTGGGTACAGCCCTGTCCTTTTGCCACAATAAGGAAGGGGTGGGAAAGAAAGCTGTAGGAGTAAACGTACAGATACATTAATAGATACTGTAGCACATTAGAAAGAAAAATTCTGAGCCAAGTGACAAGGAATAATTATGAGCTTGTGAAAACAGGCCTACCTTACATTTTATAAAGGAAGACAAGACACTGATAAAAGCAATACTTTATTGCTACAGAGCTGTGCATATTCACATTGCAAAGTTCACTCAGTTCATTCCTCCAATCTGAAATCTACAGAGCCTGGGAAGGGTGAGTATACTCACTCACCTGTC
Source organism: Turnix velox (assembly GCA_013400935.1). Classification (NCBI taxonomy): domain Eukaryota; kingdom Metazoa; phylum Chordata; class Aves; order Charadriiformes; family Turnicidae; genus Turnix; species Turnix velox. The sequence goes on from VZTY01026314.1 coordinate 16,292, forward strand.
ATCCCTAGTTTTCAGATCTAGATCTTCTCTTGAGCATCCAAAAGACGGAATCAGTTTTTGTCCCCACTCAGTTTAAAGCTGGTCCCTCACGTCAGTGTTGTAATAATTATCTCCTAGAATTTCCCCTGGATGTGCAAGCCCTTGGGGTATATTCATTTATAGCTCTACAAGTACGTGGTAGAGAGCTAAGTAAACCAAAAATTAAAGTCAGTCTTAAGGGCAAAGTTCATTAACACTCCATCACCAATTATCTATCATGCCACAATAAATACATGAAACTATGCAAAAATAAGGCCTTCCTTCTTTTCAACATCTTTCCTTTGAGCTCAGTTCAGACCTTTTGGACCTACACAGGGAATTTCCAATCAGATCACACCCTTCTCCTAAAATGCAGGGCACTCCAAAATTACTTGATTTTTTTCTAACCCAGCTTCCCCATTGGAGCAGCTTACCTACCGCCAATCTTGACTATTCCTGAGGAAGCATCTGTTTCTCTACTCAAATGTGACTTTTTCTCTCTCTGATAATTTTCCTTCAATCCACACAATCTGTTCAAAGACAAAAAAAGTTCGTTTTAAGCTTCATACACTCCTTGATTCCAGTGTTTTCTGCTTCAATCACTAACCATTGCATTTTAGGGGCTAACATGCCCTCAATGTGAAGAGACATGACAAAGCCTCCCCTACAAAAGTGGACTCACACGGGCAAAAAATTATTTGTGATACAACAACACACATAGCCAGAGCTACAAAATAACTTCCAAATAGCAACCAAGTTCTGGCACAAATTTCTCAGGTTATGCAGGTCATTGGAGTGGGGATGTTTAAAAACACCTGCATCTATCTTAGGAAAAACACACTCTGAGAAGTCACAGTGTACAGGAAAAGGCAGCAGCGGCCTCCAGATGTCCACCACTCACTTCCAGGACATCCTTTGACTCTGCCAACTGTGAGACCAGTGGCAGACAAACTGCAAGATTTATGTAGCAGAGCTGAATATAACACTGTAGCNCCCCTACAAAAATAGACTCACATGGGCAAAAAATTATTTGTGATACAACAACACACATAGCCAGAGCTACAAAATAACTTCCAAATAGCAACCAAGTTCTGGCACAAATTTCTCAGGTTATGCAGGTCATTGGAGTGGGGATGTTTAAAAACACCTGCATCTATCTTAGGAAAAACACACTCTGAGAAGTCACAGTGTACAGGAAAAGGCAGCAGCGGCCTCCAGATGTCCACCACTCACTTCCAGGACATCCACAAACTGCAAGATTTATGTATCAGAGCTGAATATAACACTGTAGCTTGTTACACACCTCTTCTCTGCATCTCCCTGCTAAGGATGACTTACTAGACAGTGCAGACAGTGGAAGAGGATGTTGGTCTGCCTGCCAGTCCATTACCTAATCTATCTGAATCAGCTACTGCAGAAGATGAAGATTATGCTGAAATAGTGGATAATGGCCTGGAGCAGCAAAAGAACTGATGTGAATCCTGATTTGTCACCCCTGCAACAGAAGCACAAACCCTTGACTAATTACATGGTTGGGCACCAGACACTCCTTTAGACTCCCACAGTTAACCCACCAAAGTTAGCCCCTGAAGAACAAGGCTGCAGCATATTATCTGGCACAGTTTCTATCTCATGCCCAGCTGACAATGTGTAAACTGGCTTGTAGCTCTCTCTAGTCCCTCCCCAAAACTTACTCATGCCCAGAATTGCTATAGAACCTTACACATCCCCTGGTCTCCAAAAGAGAAAATGTTTGGTGTCAAGAAGCAGTCTCACATCAGTCTGCTGGGACATTATTTGGAAGTTCATAGAGGATAAGCACAACATTCTTGATTCCAATGCTCTGTGGAGTTGCCTCCCACCATCCTACAAACCATTACACTGTCACAGCAATGACAGAACAAGACAGGAGGAGAAGAATTCTTCCCCACAACTGTCAGAATTTTTTTTAATTTAATGGAATTGTAAGCAGTTCTAGAATTGATGATAAAATGTTGCAGAGGGAGAAGTATCAACTTTGTTAAAATTCAATACAAATCAACAGACATGTTAAACTTTTTGTTAAAATTTAATTTCAACTTCTGATGGTGAAAATTAATTATTTTTCCATGCATCTAGGCACACAAGTTAGCCTATTCCATGTGAGCATGGGCAAGTAGTCTAGAGATAACTTCCAAGTCTTGAACACATTTTTGTTAGCCAACAAGGTTGTAAATAACACTCAGGAACCTCTCAGAAAGGGCTGCTTGGCAACTCCAAACTAGGTTATTTGGAGGAGAAATAAAACAATTCTGCTTCACACTCAGTGGAGAAACACCAATTTTTAAGTCATCCATCTCAAACTTCCAAATCCTGTTGGGATATTTTCTTTTATGTAAGCCATTGCAGAGATATCTCTGCCAATATTAAGTCTTTGAGATCCTAGTGGCAGTTTCTGACTCACTTGTCTCACTGCCACTGCAGTCCCCAGCTTTCTTCCCAAAAAGCTAGCTGGGTCTACCAGGAGAGTGTGTTGCCACATAAAAAAGAGGAGTCCCATTCCTTTATCATCACTTCCAGACAGGTGAAGAATGCCATGCAAATAGGTACATTTTCAGAGGGCAATTTAATTTACAACTCATAGCTATACAGCATATGTACAGTTTGCCATGAGATTAGAAAAGGATTTTTTAATCCTTTTTCACTGATTTCCTGATTTCACTATTCAAAACTAAGTTCATAGGTCATCTAGAGGTAACCAAGTACAAGTTTATGGACACTGGCAACTGTTACACACACTTCCCCATCCAAAAGAGAGTGACTCACATAGAAAAAATCAAAACATGCACTAGAGTAAATCCTTTGCAGTTGTGGGTGATCATCTAATGCCTCCCATAGCAAAGGGTTAAGTTTCTATTACTTGTTTCCCAACAGACCAGCTCTGCTGGCAGGGCAACAAAGGGGCTGCTAAACTTGCCTAGGTTGCAAATTGCAACTGCTCTACACCTTGCTATAGCTCCTGAGATTACTCTTAACTAAGTTAAAGAAAAAAACAGTAACAGCAATGCAAACCTGATTCTTCTACTCACATTCTTATTTTCACTTACATAGTTAAGAGAACAACAGCTATGAAATCATACTGCAAGTCTCACACCTATCATATACCAGAAGGATTTCTTTGCGTGAGCCACTACTTTTCAGAGGCCACATTAATGAACCTTCTTAGTTTTAGGGCTACTATGTTTAGCCAAACTCAGGAACAGAGAGTGATCAGAGGTTCTTCCTGCCACTTCTGACATTCAACACCAACACCATGAAGAAGCAGACTGAAAAGCCTCTAGGGGGTTTGACTGCACAAGGTTTCCACTAGTACCTTTTCATGTTGGCAGGAAGGAGAGATTGTCAATGCCCTAATGGTCACAGTGATACTACAGTGCCTGATCTGTCTCGGGTGTTCCTTGGCTGGTTAAGGTAAGTATGTGCTCCCCCTCATCCTCTTCAATTGGGAAGCAGGTTTGATGCATGTGCTATGGTCTGAACAAGAAGTATGGTTTATCGAAGTGGTTTAATCCACAGTAATAAAGCACAAGACTCCCCAAAAGATATCCCCAGACATCACTAATCACAACTTGGAAGGTAACTTATATTCCCTTTTCCCTTTCTTAGTTTCATCTGTTCCACCATCCTCATTCTCTCACAAATAAACACCCATCACTCATGTACTGTTTTACCATACATCCAGAGTATAAATACTTTGATAATCTAATCCAGGTGACTCTGAAATTTCTGGTGGCACTAGCTGCAGTTTTTGCCAGCTTCTTACTTTATTTTATCATGTACAGGAGTTTCTGACTTGGTGCCCTCTAATTTCTCTTCCATTAATCCAAGTTCAGCACAGGACCTAGCTGGTGACCTAGTCATTTGCCTGCAGCTCACATCATTGTCATTATCGTAGAATAGTTTGTGTTGGAAAGGACCTTAAAGATCGAGTTCCAACCCTTATGATATGGCTTGTATATCAAGGAATTAGGCTGCTCAGTTCCTTGTTCAGCCTGGGCTTGAACACCTCCAGAGAGCGGGCATCCACAACCTCTCTGGGCAACCTGTTCCAGTGTTCCACCCCCCTATCTGTAAAGAATTTCTTTCTTATGTCTAGCCTGAATCTGCCCCCTTCCAATTTACATCCATTATTTCTGGTCCTCCCATCAGAAATCTTATTAAAAAGTCGTACCCCTGCCTTTCTGTAGGACCCCCTCAGGGATTAATAAGATACTATGTGGTCCCCCCTGAGCCTTCTCTTCTCTAGGCTGGACAACCCTTCAGCCTGTCTTCATAGGGCAGTTGCTCCAGCCCTTTGACCATCTTCATGGCTCCCCTCTGCACCCGCTCATGCTCAGAACTAGCCATAATAGGTATCTTACTCTTGTGGGTTAAAATCAGTGTGGACACAGATAGAAGGAACAAATCTATATGAGTTAATTTCATATACTTCAATACACAGATACACATTATTAATGTTGGCATTATGCTATCACCAATTTGTCACTATTGAATATCTTACATAATAACGAGCTTTGAGTTTTCATTCTCTATTCTCATTTATTTATTTATCTCTAACCAAATAATGTCTCCTTTAGAATGTCTTTTCTCCCTCACACTTTATCCTTCAAATCTTTGGAGCACCTTGCCAAGACAGATAAACTTCATTTCTCACCCTGGAGGAGTACCAGTTTTAAGAAAAATAACAGAAACTAAAATTTGCACAAATAAGAACAGACTTAAATAGTACTGTCTTCTATTGTTTTTCTGGTTCCTTGATAGATAAAAACAATCCTATAAAATACTCTAAGAAATACAATTGCATTGTGAACTGTTTCTATTTACTTCTTTCTCTGAGTGAAAGAAGTGCACCTTGATGGAAGCCACTCATCACTGCTTTGCTTTAAAATTGCATAATTGGAACCTATAATCAACCATTGTAGAAAGTCCCAGTAAAGTAAAGGAAATGGATGGATTAGAAACAAAGAACCACTTAATCTGTAACAAGCTCATTGCATTTTCTGTAATAACACAAGCACAAACCTTATTGTTATGATGAGTTTCTCTCCTGGTTTGAGGTAAAACAGAATCTTTTTTTCTCTCTCTGTTTTTTACCTTGGCCTCTTCTAACTCACTGAAATTAACAGTTTATTAGTCAGAAACTGCTCACTCTCAGTGATAAGAACTGATTATATCAAGGAACACATGCAAAGAAGCCTTGTTTATACTTACTGCTATAACAACCAGGATCAGCTAAATCTGTTATTTGCCCAATTGGAGGGTTGGAAGTGGAAAAGCCTGGAGGGTTTCCACCTGGAAGGAAGAACAGACAAGACAGATGATCCCAAACTGACCAACAGGGGCATTCCATCCCACCTGCCTCACAGTCAGTATAAAAGGGTCAGGCCTCTTTCTTCAACAATGGACATCCAGGGAGGACTCTGCCTGCTTTTGGTCCCAATCTGAGCACACCCAACTCCAGACCTGGAATCCAGCCACTGACTACCTCTGACCACAGCTTGGGATTTTCCCTGTGTCTGCTGGTGATGCAGTCATGAAGCTGGAAACAGAATACAATTTTGTATATGCTTTATACCTTTTCTCTCTTTTTCCTTTTTATTTTATCATTATTTACTATTTCATGATCTATTAATATTTTCAATAAGGTAATTTCAGCAGAACTTAAAACACAAGTTCTCAAGCAGTAGTCAAGCAGAGCACCTCATGTGAAGCTAATATGATCACCAGCAGTGAATTTGATTTTGCTGCTCACCAATTGCATCATTTGTGGTTTTCTGTTGTGTGGAAAGCATACATTCAAAGTTGGTCATGTGCCTCTCCTCCTCTCATATGATTTTGTGGAAATTCCTTATCTGTAACAGGCACTGCAATTCAAAACATATGCATAGAGTAGCCTATTGCTTTATCAAATAAATAGAAGTGTCTCTCCCAGACAGAGATGCACCTGTGAAGGATTTTGATCCAGCTAACACAATGGCAGTCAATACAGAGAGTGCAGAGTCACCCCATTCTTTGGGAAAATTCAGAGATTGCTCTTCCTACAGGACATGAGGGTCTGGCTGACTGGCATTCACCTGATCATGGTAGCTGGTATAAGTCCAAGCATTCATCTAAGTGTCTAGTGCTGAGGTCCTTCTAACTGACTTCTTCCTTTCTTCCATCCCAAAACAACCCAGTGAAATCCAGTACCTAATTTCCATTATTGTTGCTAATATTTGATGAAAATTTATGGATGTTCCCATAGTACTTATCTACAAGAACTTGGCATGATCTCAAGAAAGGGGACAAAACAACAAATCATAGTTTCAACGGTACCGTGACACCTCCAGAGACACCAGCAATCTTCTGGTAAAGAGGTTTCTCCACAAGTTTCTCCACATGCAGAAAGGAAGAAAGCAGCTAGAGCACTCCACTCTGACACAGCTTCCAACTAAACCGCAGAAATATGAGTCTATAGAAAATAAGACTCAAGCTCAAAACATACACCTTGAGACTGTGACAGCTTTGTGAAATTACACTGTCCTGCCCTTCTGTTAAAACTAACAGAAAATTAAAGAGTGAACTAGAGACTTACAAATTAAGAAAAGAAGTATGGATGTGTTGACCTATGTTGACAGCATGGAGAGGCTATTGCAGATTTTTTTCTTGCCATGACAATTCTCTAGAATTGCCTCCAGAGATATTCAAGGGCCAGGCAGGTCACTTACAATCTCACATCACACCAGTCCAGCTTGTAACAGAAATACAAGATCCTTAGTGCCCAGCAGTAGGTCCTTCCTATGCTTCAGATAACTGAGATGTTTTTTTGTAAAACACAATAGCAAGAAGTAATACATACAGGTTGAGTCTAATGTCCACCTCACTGAAAAGTACTAAACCACATCTTTTATGGGGAAGTGGATTTGCCCTCAGCCTGCAATTTATCAGAATCCAGCTCTTGCCTTCACCCTTTTTCCATGAAGGGACTAGGAAAAGAGCAGACACAATTGCTTAGAGCCACACAACCCTGACTTTCAGAATTTGAATGCAAATAGGACTTGTATTTCTTTTTGCCTACTTTTTTCTAAGTAGGGCTGAAAAATGTCTATCTGGCTAAAACCTTCCCTTTCAAGATGATTTCTTGTCTTTAATGCAGAGTTTCCCTTTACAGCAAAACAACAGACTACATGTAACGGATGACAGTCCATTATTTGTACAATCAGCCAACACCAGCTATTTGGAAAAAAAGCCACAGTGCTATTTTGGGGTGTATCAATAGGGTTATTACAGGAAAACAGCCAACATCATTACTGCAGTCTAGACAGCAGTGACGAGGCCTTAATCGGAATAAAGAAGTTGGATTTGAGTACCACAGCTCCAAAAAGCTGATTATGAAAAATAAGCACCCCCCAAAAATAACCCCAAAACCAATCAATTACAAAACACCACCTATAAAGTTCATTAAAGGTCTCATATTTTTTGGTTGCTCTCTCCACTCACATGGATGAAGCCTTTGCATATTATTACTTGTCAACATAAGACAAGACTTGAACAAATACATGCAATATGTCTATGAGCAGAACCTTTATAAAGGGAAAAATGTATAGATAAGAAGCTTCAAAGCTCAAAGGTGTACAAGTTGAAACTACTATCACATAATATATCACCTATTTATTAGGTGCAGCTTAAAATGACCAGTTTTGTTGTTATTAACAAGTGGACTAACAGAAAATTACCAGAAATCCATATGGGATGCCATATTCTTGACAACACAGTTTCTAATTGCCCTGGAAGCTGGCTCATCATCCTTCATGGGTGAAAACATAATTGAAAAGGGAAATGCTATTTCTCTTCCAATTTTCTCCCATTCAGCTTTCCTATTGCCCTCACTGTTACACTGTCATATTCAATTCCTGGAAAATGGGTAACAAACACCCTTTTCAAGCATTTCAGTTCTTAAGGTGTTTCTGAAAATCCGTTTGTAAAATCTGTTTCACATGTTCAGCTGAAATTAACATTAATTTGTAGCTTGGGTTTAACAGAACCGGTATTTAACATATTTCCATACCATCTGCTTTCAAAACAAAAATATTCTTCAAAGTGTGCACTCAGTTTAGCAGAGGGCATATGAAAGTCAATGAATTTAGAGAAATTGAGAGAGTGAGAGCTTAAGGGTAAGGAAATGGATGATTTCACAAAGAATCACACAGAATATCAGGGATTGGAAGAGACCTCAAAAGATCATTTATTCCAATCACCCTGCAAGAGGAGGAACAACTTCCTTACAGAAGGCTCACCCAGGAGATGCACAACAGACAACTCTGCCCTCCACAAAATTCCTCAGGCAAAGGTTCCCCATCCAGACCTGGAAGTTCAGCTTGTCACAAATTTCTATGATTTCCTGAAAAGCTGACACTTGTTCCAGAGAAAGCAACTAATTCAGTCTAAATTTTGTTTGGTTTCTTGCAACTTTAAACAAATTGAAGTACTTGATAAGTGAATGAAAGGCTACATTTTTTTCTGCTTTGAGGTGAAGTGTTTTTAAGAATTAGACTGTGATGCAGGAATCAGTTGTCAATTTTTCTTCCTAGCTTACCTTACATAGAAAGGGCTACATCACAGAAAGCACAATAGTATGATTTAATAGTATGCCATAAAAAAATCCTTTTAAGTAGTTATTTAGTCATTGAATGCATCAATCCCATCCTCATCATCCTTAAAGAAATTAGGAATTGCAATCAGGCAATATTCACCTAATGTAGAAAACTAGCTCCTAATAGGAAACCTATCAACATCCCTTCAACTGCACAGTTCAGATAACACAGTTAACAGCAAAGATAATATTTTTGTGGAGACATGCTTAGTAGTTCCAAATATTTAAGGCTGATAAAATGAAATATCTCCTGTAACACTAACACTCCTTGTAACACTTTTGGCAATTGAAGAAAAGTTACTATAAACACAATCAAACCTTTTTTGTAATTTCTTTATTTTTTAACTGAGTGATTTAACTGAGTACTTTGCTGTGTTAGAGAAAGAGAAAGACAAGAATCTACTAGTGTTTCTAGAAAGTCTGTGTTAGCTTTATCAGTATAAATGAGTGTGTTTTCCCATTTGTAAATATTCTTCATGCAGTATCATTACTTCTTTTTTAACTAAATGAGAAGAAAACAGAGACTTTTACCCCTTTCAGAGCTGTGATAATGAACAGCTATCAAAAAAACTGATATTTTCCCAGTTTGAGATGGTGGCCAGGAAGAAAATATATGCTCTTTACAATCTAATGTGTAACTGTTTCCTCTTCTGAAAGAGAAATTACTATTAGCACATAAAATTGTAGTCTACCAAGAAGTATAATTGTAGTTTTGGACAAACCTTGGAAGAGAGCACGTTTTAAATATTTTGTCACATATGAACAGCTCTGGACAGTACCAGTAATTCTTGAGGATGAGTTCCATATTGAACAAAGGTACAGCACAGGTTTTAGAATCACTCTGAAAATGTTTGGTTTGTGTTTCAAACTAATGAAATAAGGAATCTCCTTTACAATACAGAAAGGCTGGTCATCTTCCCCAACAGTGGAACTCTTCTCAGAAAGTTTGACACCTGGTTGACATTCAGTCTGCACTTCTCAGACAAGACCAGAAAAAGACAAGATTTTGTACTCCATTATTAAGCCACAAAATGAAACCCGATATGGTTAGAAGGATGAAAAGTTAGAAGCAGTTTCCAGAAAATGTGAAAATCCTGTCTTCAGGTGAACCATGGTCTCAACTTCAAATTGGATAGGAACTGTGAAGCCTGTAAAATGAACATCACTTGCTCCTAAAAAAAATTGAAGGATTTTTAAAGTGAAAAGCCTGATTCTACTGAAATACACACAAGAAGAATTAACTATTCATAACAGAGATAAGTCAACTGATTAGGTAAAATTCATTTTTAAATGTTTGCAATGGAAGGTCCTCTGCTTGTTTCATCCTTGTGAAGCACATCCTTTTTTTCAGGCTTTCTGGCAGCTGAACAGCTTGGTGTCTTGAGGTTGCAGCTCAACTCTACTCAGAGCTCTCCTGATCCTGAGAAATCAATCAAGCCTGGTTAGATGTTTGGTCCTTGCTCTCCTCAGCTACCTTTTAGTCTTAGACATTCCTCCTCTGCATGACCAGCATGCATCAAAGCTTTTTTCTCCTCCTACAGGCTCAGATGATCTCAAGGAATGATATGCCCCTTCCTCCATAGGTCGTTGCTTGACTTTATCACCTCTTTTTATAGAGAAGCAAAACATCGTAGCAGCAGAGGAAAAGTAAAGCACCCTCCAACACTGAACCTGTGACTCACTTCCACTGGTACCTCACACGCATTAAATGGGTAGTTTTCAAGCACAAAACTAATCTGCACACATTCTGTCAGAAACCCATCACCAAAACCAAAATAGCCTATATTCAATCCTTTCAAAGAAATATGGACAGAACAGAGGTCTAGAGCAGAGCCACCAAACCACCCCCATGGATTAGGCACTGCTTAACCAAGAGTATAATGTCCTTGAAGCAGCTGTTTGAATGCATGAGACAGAAAACTCAAAAAGAGCTCAACACTGGGGCATTCTTTTAATAGAAGGGAGATTTTCACATGAAGAAGAGACTACTTCACATTGCAAGTACACTCTTGAATATTCAAAAGAGGTCACTAAGAAGTGTTCAGCATCAATTTCTCCCTGCTCCCACTGAATATTTCACTGCCATAAGAATTTCATTCCTGTGAACTTTTTACAGCTAAAGCATAACACCTCAAGTAGAAATTTCCCTCCTCCCTGGAAACTCTACACTAGCTGTTTTACAAGTGATATATTCTCAGGTTATCAGCATTTATAACTGGATAACAGTTCTTTATTCAGTAAATAACTGCAATGTGGCCAGCAAAAATGTCTTACAAGGTTTTGACTCTGTTTCTTGACCTAACTGGCAGTTTTCCAGAAGTTTACCATTCTTCAGAAATAAGGCAGCAGCATTTGGTAAGAGACTCTTGAAAATGCAAATAAACATCACTTTGAAAATTCACATACATGGGGAGCACACATAGACATGTCACACAGGGGTCTGTGCCTGCCTTTTAGCTATTCCTACACAGGTATGTGAGAAAGGAGGAGGATGCATTTAAAAATACATACACCTACATTCTGACATTTTACCTAATTTCAGCTACTAGAACGTTCATGGGAAATTAAGGGACTTTACTCTGAAACCTGCTGGAAGGGCAACACAACAGTTCACAAGTAACTCAGGAAGGGTCCAGCATGCTTTAATGATAACATCCTGACATGGGTGAATGAGAAGACAGCAAGATCTCTGATGGAACTTAAATTTAAAAAAAAAAAGGAACAACTGAACAAGGACATGAAGATCTGGGACAATCTTGGCTGCAGTGACAATAGAATCATAGAATCATAGAATAGTTTGGGTTGGAAGGGACCTTAAAGATCATTGAGTTCCAACCCCCCTGCCACACCTCCCACTAGACCAGGCTGCCCAGTGCCTTGTCCAGCCTAGTCTTGAACACCTCCACAACCTCTCTGGGGAACCTGTTCCAGTATTTCACCACCCTCACTGTAAAGAATTTCTTTCTTATGTCTAGTCTAAATCTATCCCCCTCCAATTTATATCCATTGTTTCTATACAATGTGGTGTTCAGGTTGCTGAGAGGAGGGAATAAATAAGTAAGGAGGGTCACAACCCTGGAATACACAAGAGTAGACTTTGGCTGTTCAGGAATCTAACTGGAAGAATCTCAACAGCTTCCCATTCCAGAGAATCATAGGGTTGGAAGGGACCTTCAAAGGCCATCTAGTCCAACCCCCTGCAGTGAGCAGGGATGTCCTGCACGAGATCAGGTTGCTCAGATCCTCAGCGAGCCTGGCCTTGAATGTCTCCAGGGATGGGGCCTCCACCACCTCTCTGGGTAGCCTGTTCCAGTGTCTCACCACCCTCATGGTAAAGAACTTTATCTTAATGTCTAACTTTAGGCTGCCCTCCCATAACATCCTCCTAGACAAACTGATGAAGTAAGTACTAGGTAATGGGGAAGTGAAGTAAATTGAAAATCAGATTAAATACTGGGCTCAGAGGGTTGTCACTTGCTGATCTGCACAAAATCCAGGTGTATGCCAGTCACCAACAATGTACACTCAAGTCTATAGTGGGTCAAATACTGGTTAGCATTTTCAGGTCATGGGACAGAGTGCAACCACAGCTTGTTTGCAGTTGATATGAAACTGATAACAGTGAACATGCTGCCATTCAGAGGAACCTTAACAGGCTGGAGAAATGGACCAATAGAAATGTTTAGAAATACAACAGCATGAACTGCAGACTACTGCACCTAAGGAGGAATAAACTCATGCCCACACTGTGGAGTGATTGACTAGAAAGTAGTTTTGCAAAAAAGGGCCTGGAGGTCCTGGTTCACACGTGAGGCAGTGAGTCACCCTTGCACGAAAGACAATCAGCAGCACCCTGCTGCACAAGGCACTACCAGCAGGATGCTGGTGATTACTCCACATGGTTCAGCTCAGATGACACTGGAGTGCTGCACAAGAAAGACAGGCATGGAGATACTAGAACAAGCTCAGCAAAGAGACATGAAGATGATTAAGAGTTTGGAGTGTCCAACAGAAGAAAACAGGTAAGAAGAGCAAGGATTGTTTTTGCCTGGAGAAGGCTGGGTTTAGGGGGCACATCTTATCAATGGGTATACATATCTGACAGCAAAAAGTAAAGAACATGGAGACAAACTTTTATCATAGAATAGTTTGGGTTGGAAGGGACCTTAAACATCATCTAGTTCCAACCCCCCTGCCATAGGCAGGGACACCTCCCACTAGACCAGGCTGCCCAGTGCCTTGTCCAGCCTGGCGTTAAACACCTCCAGAGAGGGGGCATCCACAATCTCTCTGGGCAGCCAGTGTCTCACAACCCTCACAATAAAGAATTTCTTTCTTATATCCAGCCTGAATCTACCCTCTTCCAATTTACATCCATTATTCCTAGTCCTTCCATCACATATCCTATTAGAAAGTCCTACCCCTGCCTTTCTGTAGGTCCCCTTCAGGTATTGATAAGCTACTGTGATGTCCCCCCGAGCCTTCTCTTCTCCAGGCTGAACAACTCCAACTCCTTCAGCCTGTCCTCATAAGGGAGTTGCTCTAGCCCTTTGATCATCTAGGACTAGAGGAAATGGGCACAGACAGAAATTCTGAAAAATAGATTTAGGCATTAAAAAAAAGAGAAGGGTAATAGAACACTAGAACATATTGTACAGCTCAGCTGGGAGCTCTCAGTTTTTGTAAATATTCAGAACCTCACTGGGCACAGTCCAGAGCAACTTGCTCAGGATAACCCTGCTTTGATCAGAAATTAGGAGGTGAAAGAGCTTTGCAAGAGAGAACATGTTGAAGCAGGGCTTCAGTCCCCAGTTGCAGACTATCTGTCCTATTTGTTACCACCATACATGTGTTCATCACCTGGTAAAGAAGATTTCCAGATGTCCACAGTTGAGTATATTTTGATTTTCCATAGTTGATGTCATACTGTTCACAACTCACCACCACAGGCCAGTGAATGGATAAGGCTATACAGGAAGAAGGAATCATGATAACTATGTAACATGAACAAGGACTAACATGCATTGTCCTTCAAATATACTACAGAATATTTATTTCCCCAAGTTTCATATACATTTTTCAACATGATTTTGTACATGAACACAAAATAGAAGGTAATACCACAAGATAAAACTAAAACTTCGAGTTTTGCATTCTCCCAAGCAGAGATGCAACCTGCAGAAAAGGCAAGAAAGTTGTGATTTTCCACAGATCCCAGTTTTCTGTGGAAAGTTGAAGAATGAATTGAGAATAAAATAGATTGGTAATTAAAAAAAAAAAAATGAAAGAGGAGTGTTGTTTCATACTTTTCCTCCCTTCAGTCTGGTGTGTTTGGAAGGAACCATTTGATGTCACAAAAAAGACAATGATCCTATTCTTCCACAAACTTGGTCAGCAACTAACACGAGAAAAAAACAATGGGAAACTTTGATAATCCTCTTCTATCTACAGGATAAATCAATGTTCCCAAACCTCTCTGGACCACTGAACCACTCCTAGAATCCTGTGGACTGGTCCATGTGGGATTTATCACATGCTGGGGTCATGTGTGCTCACACAGCAAGGGAGAAGGTACTGTTGGTAGACTACAATGTGTTCCATATGGCACTCGTTAGTTCATAACATTTCATTTCCACACAGTTCTACAGGCCTGCTCCAGAAAACTCATCATATCCTTCCAAATCATCAAGATATTAGAGATCAAGTATGTAAATATCTTCAGCTAATGTAGATGATAAGTTTATCCTCTTATTTGCACACCTAAGAGGTGATTAGATTCTCTACTTTGCCCACAATGTGAAGCTTCTATAGAGACTAAAACCTGTGTTTATTTGTCATCAGCCCTGTCTCCACTCTTCAATTAAAATAAAAATACTAGGTTTTACCCAGAAAAAGCACTATGAAGCTGTAGTTTAATGGACAGAACAACATTCTTGTAAATGGCTATGAATTCATAATAGCTGAACTGAAAAAAAGTAAATGCAACTAGTGTGTTACAGTCACAAAACTAGGTTCTGTCAGCTTTGTAGGCAAGAGCTTCAAATTTTGTGCAGAGTGGATAGCAGTATGAGTCATTCTCGGTATGTTCTGGTACATTTGCCACTCTCTACAGCACAGAAAAACATTACTGTTAAAGTCACTGAGAAACAACTTTAGTGCTATGGAATTATTAACTTAATAACTAATTTCATAGAAGCATAGAGTGGTTTGGTTTGGAAGGGACCTCAAAGATCATCTGGTTCGAACCCCTGCCATGGGCAGGGACATCTCCCACTAGCCCCACTCAGCCTAGCCTTGAACACTTAGAGGGTTAGGGGATCCACAGCTTCTCCGAGCAATCTGCTCCAGTGTCTCACCACCCTCAGAGTAAAGAATTTCTTATCGATATCTAATAGAAATCTCCCATCTTCCAGTTTAAAATCATTGCCCACCATCATATTGCTACAAACGTCTGCAAAAAGTCCTAACATTTCCTTCATTGCAACTAAGGAAGGGTTAGAATGCAGCTTGTAACACTAATGGGGTTTTTCTTGTCTTTCTTTTTAATAGGCACAGGATAAGCATTTTATACTAGTAAATTTTCAGTACAGTTTTACCAGCCTGGCTTAGTCACTAACCAAACAGTAGCCAAACACAAGCTTTGGTCTCATGGCAGAGATATCTCAGTCATTTTAATTCATGATCCTGTAGGTCCACCCTCCCTCCCACCTTCACTGAACAGCTACCCAAAAC
Organism: Turnix velox; assembly: GCA_013400935.1. Taxonomy (NCBI): domain Eukaryota; kingdom Metazoa; phylum Chordata; class Aves; order Charadriiformes; family Turnicidae; genus Turnix; species Turnix velox. The sequence continues at coordinate 31,713 of VZTY01026314.1, forward strand.
CACTGCAGATTGAAAATCCAAGGCAAGCTGAGGAAAGCCAGTTACATGCATCTTCTAGGTGCTGCACAATTAGCCCTGCAGCCCAACTGTTCCAGTGTTTTGCCAAGACAGAACTAAACCCTAAAAAGGCAGAAAACTTGTGAAGATGAGAACAAGAAACTTGAGGGCTAAGATATCTGTACCGGTGGTTTGACTCCAAGATGTTCTCCATGTTTTTGAGCTGCAAATTGTGATGTCAAGAAAATAATAATTTTTTATGTTATGACATAGTCATGACTCTTTCTTATAAGCATAGCTGCTAGGTTTTGCTATTGCAAGATAGCTTTGCCATTTTTAACTGACACCTGAAATTGCCTCAAGTAGATTGAAGAGCATCAGTCCAACTTTCTCAGCACCACAGAATCACAGAATCA
>VZTY01026315.1:5563-22989 GCA_013400935.1 Turnix velox
ACCCAGGTGCAGGACCTTGCACTTGGCCTTGTTGAACTTCATGAGGTTTGCTTGGGCCCACCTCTCAAGCCTGTCAAGGTCCCTCTGGATGGCATCCTTTCCTTCAGGTGTATCAACTGCACCACACAGCTTGGTGACATCTGCAAACTTGCTGAGGGTGCACTCGATCCCACTGTCCATATCTCCTACAAAGATGTTAAATAGCACTGGTATATTACGTCAGTAAATATATATGTATATATATAGTATATATATGTCAGTATATTACCTTGAAAAAGGTATGATACTAATTACAGCTGATAAAGGTTGGAATTTTAGTAATAGAGGTAACTACATAGATTCTCTAAATGACTCAAAAACTAAAGGGACAGCAGTGATCCATCAGCCTGAGCTTAGCAACTGTCCTCCATGGACAGGGTTTAGCCTTAAATCTTTCTTTGACTGATGCTGGAGTAAGGTTTTTCACACAAATTTTCCACTGTTGATGTGTGCCCTTCTCATGAGTTTATCACTAACAGAATCTATTCAAAGCACTCCGAGAAGAAATGCCTCTTTCCATGTTTCTTCACTACCACCCTGACTCTCTTAGTTGCTGTCTCTAAAAGGGAAGAAATCTTTGGCCAGCTCAGGGGAATCTGTATCTGTACCCTAAAGAGGCAACTTTTGTTTATAAATTTTTGCCCTGAGAATGAAGGAGAAAAATATTACTGAAACCTGCATCTTCCTGTGCCACATAAGCACCCTGGCTACTTTGAGTTTCATCTGAATGAATGAAAATTTTTATGTGGTTTATATACATGTATTTTTAAGTTTCTATACATCAATTGAATAGAAGGACTCCACATTTTTAAAAAATGGACAACAAGTGTTGTTTCTATTCTCACATAATCATTCTCATTATGTTAAAATAGGCCATTCCATAGAACATATATTCAATTGAATATATGTTTTTATTTTGTGCAGCAGTATGTCCTGGGAAGAAAAACAGCTACATGAAAAAAATCAAGTGCTTTAACTTGAGAAGGTAGAGAAAAAAAATCCAGGCATATTTAAGGTCTCAAAAACTAGTTCCTGCATCACTGAAGTGCATACTTATGGTTCTTGGAATTCTTCCAAAACTTTTAGGCATTTATTTTTCAGTGATTTGGCATCCAAAAAAATCACAAGTTTTAACATACATTATAGGCACAAAGCACTTTAGCACTTAAAAAAACCCAAAACAAAAAAATAAAAACAAAACAAACAAAAAAACCCCCACAGCACATTATTTACCTGGGTAATGCTATATCTTTTGTAATGCTGTCTACTACTTAAAAAGTTGAAAACTGAACTCCAAAACACTGACTGATTGTGACAGCAGCACCTTTCAACAGCTGATTGAAATGAACTGTTTCTTTCAGTTGTTCTAATTAAGTCCAATGGGAGTTCTGGAATTCACCAAAGGTGTCTCATATTGCTCTCTTGTTTAGGTGCTGACGATGTCAGCTTCTACTTTATTTAACAAACAGTGTAGTCTAACTTGCGGACATCTCCTTTCTTAGGATGCTCTTTCAAGAGTGCTTCCATTGATACCTTAATAGAGACTGCAGCAATTAGAAATGAAAATGAAATAATTTCTGGGGAAATATGAATACTCAGTGGAAGAAAGTGACAACGTGAATACAGAAATGCTGTCACTGAATAAACAGTGAGTAAGCTCATAGACATCACTGCTATTTTCTAATAGTTGCTGCCCTTTTCTACCAAGAAAGGGACAGATCTAGAACTTGCCGAACGTAGGGGAACCATCATTTTTAGTGCAGGGACTGAAGTTATAAACTTGAAGTTTATAAGCTGGATACCAGGTGTTAGAGATCAGGATGCTTTAGAAAGGAGCCAACAGCTGCTGTGAGGAGCATCACATATCCTATAAATCAGGAGATCAAATAAGGAGATCCCACTGTTTCACTTCATGGTATGGCAGGCAGAGCCATACTCAAGGATGCACCTGAGAATGACAGATATGGGCTTGGTTCCTAGTGCATCTTGGGATTTTCTGAACTCCTTTGGCTGTACTTAATTAAACTCTTATCTGTCAGGAAAATGCTGTAACCATGCTGTTCCAAATGCATATATCAAGCCACATTTGCTGACAGAATACATACCTGCAAAAAGACTGAGAAATACTCTGATAAAACTATATGATACTGTGTTATGGACCATGGTGCACCCTGCACTTCTGGTCTACCAACTCTCTAGGTCAGGAACCTGTCTGCATTTGTTGTGAAATCTTCATAAAACACATTGTTGTGGTCTGGAAAGTGAACAAAGACTTCAAGATTCCACAGCTGAGGCTTGTCTAGGGTTATTATATATGACACACCTCCTGCATTACTGCAGTTTTAAACCTATTATATATGACAGTTCATCCATACTCAAACTTTAATCTGGTTATTAGATACTTGCCTATAAATTTCTTACTTTCTGTTTAAAGTGATTGCAAGCACATTAGGAAGGTACAAATTAAGTGCTAGTATATCTGAGAGAAAACTTTAGTATTGAAGCTTTATTGTAAAATATTTTAAACTTCCTAATTTTAACTTCACTGCTATGAAACAAATGGTAGTAGAATCACAGGTCATTCAGACAGTCTTTATATGGTGCCATCCAGAAAATTATGTACTATTTGACTTTCATTGAAGAAAGGAAAAATTTACTTGAGATTAAAGTTTTACAGTGGGTTTTATTCTTGGGGGATTAATGGACCATTTCACTGAAAGATGCATGTGCAGTATTTAGTCTTTTTAAATGTAATTATTACAAAGAGTGTAGACACAAAGAGAAAATAGTGTTTTGCTTCAGAGGTACTTGCAAATAGCAATGAATTTGGCTCAATTTTCTAATGTACTTGGGTAACTTGAATAGTGAACATCTTTAATATATTTTTCTGTTATTTGAGTTGCTAAGATTAGATTATGTGGTACATATGCATATCACTGATGATCATATTCCTTCTAGGAGTATTTCACATGCCCTGCTTTAGTAGATGAAAGACAATGCAGAGGAGATAAAGTTCATCATGTTTATGGGTGCCAATTCCCACAATCCAGGTTCTCTTCCCAGAATTTTCTGCTCTAGAGTTCCTGTGTGACCTTGACCAAAACTGTCTAAATCTGTGACTGTGTCTTATGTTTGGGTCGTTGATCTCTAATATTTGCATCTGCCTTGCCTTTGTCTCTGAAATTGCCTTCACATCTGCAGATCTGTTTTAAAGGCATCTGTTTTATAGCCCTGGTCCCAGGGCTCTATCTTACAAAACTTTTTTTTCTGAATGTCTGAAAATATTAAAGCTGGAGTTCACTGTTTCAGAGCTGTGTGTCTGTTGATTTGCTCCACCTCTTCTCCCTGCCAAACCATCAGTGAATGTGGCTGAGCAGGGGCAGTATGAAGGAAAAGGTGACACCATGATTCTTGGATGGATGTATCAGGTGTGGACACATTACATGGCTCCTCTGTTTTTTTCCCAGATCTGCACAGGCTGAAATTAGAAGTGATGAAGAGCAGATTAGGATTATACATGAGAACACTGAGGTCAGAAGCCATTTTCTGTCCCAGAGGATATATGCCATAGTTTGTACCTCTTTTCCCTTACACCATAAATAGGTGTTTTTACCTATCATGCTTACTGGGAACAAGTCCCAGCTTGTATTGTCTTTCAGACCATGCCCAGGTATCAGCAGCAGCTGGACCAGATTAAGTCTGCCAGAAGTTTTACGAGAAATTAACTCCTATGGGACTGGACTGACCTCAAACCCAAGCTCTATTTTTTTTACAGGAAGCTGGACAAGAAGTTGCTGCAGTGAAGTGGTGGGACACATGAGCTGCCAGCATAACAGCAGAGGAGAGGGGGAGGGGTGGAGAGACCGTAAGGACGCCCAAGTACTCTGATCTGTACTCATTTCAGTGGCACTAGTGACTTAAATAAAAAACTATAAATTGATCCTGCCTGTGATGAATCCTCATGGTAATTTGTATGCATTTTCAATATCCAAATTAAGTGCCTGGAATGGTTTCTGTTTGATATTAGCTGGTGTGGTTCGTGACTGTTTTTTCAGCAGCAACTTAGAACTGACTTGTCACTTCAAAAAATAGTCCATATTTATAAATACAAATATTTTTGTTACTACCTGATTTTTTCCTGCTTCTAAAAAAAAGTAAGTTACCTTGCCCTTCATGCCCAAAATTTCTGTGAGCCATTTCATAAATTCTTTAAAAGGGGATCATTAATCTAATCCATGTAGGAAAGCAACATATATATGTTACTTATCATATCCATGTGATTCTTGTATCAAAACTTTTTGTTAAAGAAACAGTCTAGATTGTATTGGAGCCAATTTCCTTTGGCAATTGGGTGGAAGAAATCTTAAGGAGACAAAATACTTCAAGGCAAGTTCACAAAACCTGAAAATCTCCAGACTTACTGCTCCTGTCACATTTAATCTAACTGATGACATAAACACTAAGCAGGACTACAAGGAATTATTTTATTTTTTGTAATGATCTACTACTTCTTTTTCTATTATACTCTATAGAACTTTCAATTGCCCTGTGAACTGTGGTGAAATGCATCATTAAAGCCCTGGAAAGCACTTATTTTTAATAATTTAGACACATATGGAGATTTAGCCTCTTAAAATTGATGTTCTTTTCAAATCATATAATTGAAATTTTCCTCTATTTTCTACTATTCTTTCTTTCTTTTCATTGGTTTTGGAGGTTTTTAAGCAAATTATTTTATACTGTTATGCATTATAATTAATTTCACAGTGGGCCTTAAAGAGTCCTTGCAAAACATACAGAGACGTATAGCGGGAGAAAAGTGATTAGTGATGCTGAACTCTGAAAGACTTAAGGACGTGATTTCTTTGTACATATCTCTATGGTAATGTACAGATGTCTATTTGTCTCCCCAGGCTGAACGACTCCTGAGAGGTGACCCTCAGCATTCAGCAACGGGGCACTGGCGCTAATTCCCATTCCAAAACTGAGAGTCCCAGGACTTAGTTTCAGTCAACTTTCCTGAATATCATAGAATCATAGAATAGTTCAGGTTGGAAAGGACCTTAAAGATCATTGAGTTCCCACCTCCCACTAGATCAGGCTGCTCAGTGCCATGTCCAGCCTGGTCTTGAACACCTCCAGAGAGGGGGCATCCACAGTCTCTCTGCGCAACCTGTTCCAGTGCTTCACCACCCTCACTGCAAAGAATTTCTTTCTTATGTCAAGTCTAAATATCCCCCCTTCCAATTTACATCCATTGTTTCTAGTCCTCCCATCAGATATCTTATTAAAATGTCGTAGCCCCGCCTTTTTGTAGGATCCCCTCAGGTACTGATAAGTTACTATAAGGTCTCCCCTGAGCTTTCTCTTCTCCAGGCTGAACAACCCCAACTCCTTCAGCCTGTCTTCATTGGGCAGTTGCATCAACCCTTTGACCATCTTTGTGGCCCTCCTCTGGACCCACTCCAATAGCTCAATGTCCTTCCTGTGTTGAGGGCTCCAGAACTGGACACAGTACTCCAGGTGGGGTCTCACCAGAATTGAGCAGAGGGGCAAAATCACCCCTCTTGACCTGCTTGTCATACTCCTCTTGATACAGCCCAGGATTTGGTTGGCCTTCTTGGGTGCGAGAGCACACTGCTGGCTCATGTTGAGTTTGTCGTCAACTGACACACCCAAGTCTTTCTCTTCAGAGCTGCACTCAAGCCACTCTCCACCCAGCCTGTATCTGTGCTTGGGATTGCTTCGACCCAGGTGCAGGACCTTGCACTTGGTCTTGTTGAACTTCATGAGGTTGGCTTGGGCCCACCTCTCAAGCCTGTCAAGGTCCCTCTGGATGGCATCCCTTCCTTCTAGTGTATCAACTGCACCACACAGCTTGGTGTCATCTGCAAACTTGCTGAGGGTGCACTCGATCCCACTGTCCATATCTCCTACAAAGATGTTAAATAGCACTGGTCCCAGTACTGATCCTTGGGGAACACCACTCATCACTGGTTTCCACTTGGACAAGGAGCCATTGACTGCAACTCTTTGATTGCGACCGTTCAACCTGCTCCTTATCCAGCGAGTGGTCCATCCATCAAACCCGTTCTTTTCCAGTTTGGTGACCAGGATGTCATGCAGGTCAAATGCCTTGTACAAGACCGGGTAGATGATGTCAGTTGCCCTTCCTTTGTCCACCAACGATGTGACTCCGTCATGGATGGCCACCAAATTGGTCAGGCATGATTTGCCCCTGATGAAGCCATGTTAGTTGCTTCCAATCACCTCTGTGTCATCCTCCACGTGTTTTTGCAACACCTTCAGGAGGATCTGCTCCATGACTTTGCCAGGCACAGAGGTGAGACTGACTGGCCTATAGTTTCCTGGATCTTCTTTCTTTCCCTTTTTACATATGGGGATTATGTTCCCCTTTCTCCAGTCAGTGGGAACTTCACCAGTCTGCCATGACCTTTCAACTATGATGGACAGTTTGGCAACTTCATCTGTCAGTTCTCTAAGGACCCGTGGATGTCATCGGGTCGTATAGACTTGTGCACCTCCAAGTTCCGCAGATTCACTGATCTGTCTTTTAAGCTATCTGTCTACACAAACATTCAGTAGAACAAGAGAAAGAATATTCCAGAACCACAAAAACCCTTCCGTAAATAACCATAAGAATTTTGATTTGGCTTCTGATCTAAATTTTGTAGATGTATTTTGGAAACTGGAAACTTCATTATATACAGCAGATTAAAAAAATTTTGTCACTGTCTAGTTGGCCTTGTTCTTTCAAAGTTTACTGCAAAAATCTACAGATTTAATATTTTGTATCTCCTTACTGTTGCTTTACAACAGCTTTATTTTCTACAGCAGAGATTTCTTCAAAGGCAGACTACTAGAAATTGGCTGAAAGAAAATATAGTAAGCAAGATGGAGAAAAAAAGTAATAAGATGAATAGTAATGTAGATACTTAAAAGTCCTATTTTGAGCTCACTATATCTAAACATTGTTATTATGTCAGGCAGGTAGGCTCAGCTTCTTGATCTTTGGCTGGAGCTATTCCTCATACAGGTAATTAATGACATTTTAAGTCTCATTAACTGTATTTCTTTGATCTTTAGGTCATGCTGTGAGGAGAGACTGAAATTCTTAAAAATTGTCCAAGCAACCACAGAGATAGGTAAGAACAGCTGGCACCACCTGAGGAGCTTCTCTTTCACTTTGTCTTTCTTATACAGGACTCAGAAGCAGCATAGTAAAACTTCACTACTCTTTCAGTTCCCTCTTCTTCTAGCTGAGGAACATTCACTATATTTTTGTCCAAAGTTTCTCCTGGGAAAATATTTCCATTCCCATTAACGCTTATTTTCTTCCCACAGTCTTCCTATATCCTACTTATCTCTAAATTCATATATAAGTCTCCCTGTATCCACATACAACCTTAACCTCTTCTTCATACTTTCTACGTAGCTTATCTTCATACCTCATTGCATGTGAAGGTGCCACTATCTTCCTATACAGGGACTTTTTATGCATTCAATTCCCTTTTTCCAGTCCTCTGAAAGGAAAGTGCTCTTCTGGTCCTGTGAAGCACTGCTGGAATTCTTCAGGATGACCAAAGAAAGACTGCATGAGGAGCAAATAGAGTAAGGACAAGTTAAGTAAACATGAGAACTGCATCCAGACTACAAACTGTAGCAGACAGTGTGCATAGTAAATAAAGCTAAAAGTTATGTTTTCATTCATTGTAAAAAAAGAGGAATGAAAAAGAATTAACTTTGAATGTTAATAAATACAACACACTATACTACACACACACCATTGGCATATTCACATTTGATGTTTTTAATTCTCTTAATACCTTAGTGAATCCTATATGAAATACATCCCAAGCCAGCAAAAGTGATGCTCTTGAAACAGTCTCTTAGTTGCTACTAGAAATTCCACTTGGTACTTCAATTTATATAGGTTGAGGAGGTGAAATATGATGGACAAGATGTTTTGGAAAACTTGGGAGGACATTGTACACATTCATTAGGTATCAAACTTCCAAAAGTATATTTATCAGAAAATATTTCTAGGTTATTCCTAGTACTGGAGGTTTACATTTTGGTATATTTTTTACCTGATGGAGAGCTGATGCATTCCAGTGAGCTTCTCTGCTGTGATGTCTCAGAGCTGTCAGGGGTACCAGTGTGCTAGATCAAGTGACATGAAAAGTTGAAGAGGGATTCAATTAAAGGACTGCAGAACTGTCATAAAATTAATGCTTTCTTTAAATAGGGCTTGTCAAACAAATACAATACTCTTTTTTAATAAGATTATGTTTGGTTGATAAAGATAACCACAGAGATGTAATAGGTCTAGACTTATAACAGTGTCTGTAGTAATATTACATGACATTCTGATTGAGACATTGGCACTACAGAGTATCAATAATATTAAATAGGTTAAAAGCTGGACATTAGATGGGTTTCAAAAAGTACTTGCCAACAGAGAATCATTGTCAAATGTGAATTTGGCAGTGGGATTCTAGGAGGACCCAGTGCTACTCAACATTTTAACAAATGATGTGCAAGTAAATGAAAAATTCCTGCTGCCAAAATTTGAAGATGACACAAAAATAGTAGATATTTAAAACTGATGAAGATAGGCACCCATAGTCAGTCATCTACATGAACTAATTCAGAATACAATCAAGTATAAAATAATCTGCCAGTGAGCTGCAGTAGTATCTCCTGGGTGGAGGTAAGAGGAGATAAACTTTGGCTCTGAAAAATCATGACTGTGAAAAAAAATCTGGTTCCATGGTAAATTAAATATGAGCTGTTTTCAACATGACTATGATGAAAACTAATTCTTGAATTCTTCTCATGAAAGAGACAGCTAACTGGAATAATAAAGTGCTACTATTCCTCATTTCTGACATGACATTTAATATTCTGTGCAGCCTCACAATATTCTCACACTGTGAGAAGATCTTTAAATGTTAGAGAGGATACAGAAAAGATCATTTACCAGAGAAGACAGAGGCAGAGAAGTAGAAGGGGAGGAATCTGAAAGCTCAGTCTGTATAACTTATTGGAAAGAACATTTGATAATTCAATTACAGTGGAAACAGATAAGTAGTGAGGTCTTAATCTAGCTAATGGAAGTAAAATATAAAACAGTAGCTGCAAGCTGAAACTAGAAATACGAAGTAGGAAGAAAGCCATGAAGGTGAAAAACATTGAAGTCATTGAGGAAATCAAGAGTGGTGGACTTTCCATCTTTAGATTTTTTTGCCCAGAAGGTTTCTGCAAAGCCATTTTTGTCGTGGTCACCTTTAACCCTTAGGGTGCTGAAACCATTAAATCTCCAACAGATCTTTCTGTTGAGCATACACCAACAATTCCAGTTTAGTTTCTAGAAATAGAAAAGGAAAGAGGCTTCTCAGCTTTTGCAAGTTAAATTTCTCCACTTGATAAAAATTACGCATTCTCTGAATCAAGGATGCCAACAGATTCGTGAATCATATATTTCCTCTCTCCTTAGAAAGTTATTTCCTCTAGCAGTGAACTTTCAGATTCTTACAGAAAGTGACGTGTGCTCAGTCAAAAATTCTGAAGGCTCAGGTATGACCCAAAATGACATTACAGTTTGGGTGATAACATTTTCAGTTAGAAATAGAAACAACTTGTGTTGCCTCCCCTTTCCACGTTCTGAAGTGAATTAGCAGCTGCAATGTTCTCTGAGCTGTAGGAATAGAGAATAGTCTTGATTCTGTGTTAATTTTTGTTATGATTCTGTTTACCCCCTTTTATCACTGTCACCCTAAAGAAACAAATAGGAATTTGTTACATGTTACCATACCTGCTGTTGAACTCTCTTCCTACGTCTATTGATCTCCTTTCCCCCTCCTGAGGAATAGTGACAATAACAGGGAGTAATCTGAGTAACAGTAGCATGGGCAACCTGAGACAAATTCTGGAGTGCAGGAGCAGTTTTAAGCTTTTTTTTAAATTATTTTTGAAAGTAAAATAATAGTTAAAACCCACATTTTTTCTGTTAGTTACAATGGAAAAAGCTGAACATAATCGTTGTTTACCTAAGGAATGCTAGAGGTGGTTTTCACAACAGGACTCAAACAGCCTTGCCCAGGTACATTTCTATAACAGGTTTGGGCCTTGGTTCATTAACCAGCTCTCACCAAGTGCAACACTTAGGCTGAAGGGAGATTTTGTATTGATCTTCTGGTACCTGAAGGGGGCCTATGAGGAAGCTGGAGAAAGATTCTTTGTAGGGGTGTTTAGTAACAGGATTAAGGGAAACAGTTTTAAACTAGAAGAGAGGAGATCTAGAGTAGGTATTGGAAAGAAATTTTTACTGCAAGGGTGAAACAGGCTGCCTAGAGAAGTGGTGATGTCCCATAACTGAAGGTGTTCAACACCAGGCTGGATGGGGCTTGGAGCAGCCTGGTGTAGTGGGAGGGGTCCTTACCTATGGCAGACAGGTTGGAACCAGATAACCTTTAAGGTCTCTTCCAATGCAAAAACCTATGATTCTATTCATTGGCTTTTCAGATCTCCCACTGCCAGTGAATCCTTTTTCTATAGGATTCTAGGCAACAATTTCTTATATCAGTTTTGAGAAGTAAATTAGACATTTCTAGATGCTAACCAAAAAGTTAAACTAGACAGTAAAATTATCTGCTCATTATTTTTCAGTCATGTAAAATAATAAGTGATGAGGAAGCAGAACACAGCTGAAATTCAGCACAATAATGGCTGAGTGACAAATGAAGGAACACTCTCCCATCATTTCAGATTGAGTCACAACTGAAAGCCATAAGGTCTGCACCTGTCACCACTGAACTGAGATTAGTTACTTAGAACATGAAACTGTACCAGGCAATCTGAACACATGCTCTATTTAGAAAACATAGAGTTTCTGGTTTTAACTCCCCTTGAATTTATACTCTGTCCCTTCCCTTGTAAAGTGTATTTTTCCAAGGCAGATGCCTATGCTTTGCTACATCCAGAAATATTGTACATAGAATGTATTCCCTTTTGATGCACAAAGATAAAACACTATAAGATGATAATTTTCTTCCAGGTTTCATTTGTCTCTAAAAGGAATTTCATAACAGGATCCATAAAATCACATAACTGTAACTGTCAGGCTTTTCATTCTTTGGCCCTAGAATATGTGCAATAACAAAATTACTCTTAATAGTGCTGGGGTACATCGCTTTATTAAAAGCAGCTTTAACTATTTCAATTCCTAATTGGTTTTGTATAATGTCATATACTTGTCAGAGAGATTTATCTTTTATCTTCTCCCTGTCTGGTACAGTTAAATTATATATAATTATCGCATAATTATACATGTGCTATCTTTCTTTGCAGGATAATCATAAGTGTAACCTAAAAAAACCTGCAGGCATTTAGGTTAAACAATCTGATCGGCTAAATGTTAGAGTACCACAAGAAATTATCCCATATATTTGCTGAACAGTTTCTTCAGCCTTGATCAGAACAGCTGTAGCAGCAAAGTTTGAAATACAGACCTCTGCTTAAAGGTGTTTATTAGCATGCAGCATCAAAAAGAGAAGACTAAAAGAGCTTTTGCTTACAGTTTATCTGCTGGTTTTAAGTTTCAAAACAAGTATTAGACTGCTTAGACAGGACAAAGCATGAGCACAGTTTAGCAGAAAAGAGGGAGGAACAGTCCTTCTACTACTACATTTTGTACTCAAGATTACTAGCTTACAATCCTTGAGGGACCTGTCCTATTGCTGCAGCATGTGTGCATATCACTTGCTTTTCCTACAGCTCTTTTCAAAAGCATTCACCCCAGAAAGACTGCCAGGATCTAAATGCTCTCCTCCCAGTCCTTTTTCTTTTGTTTGTATTTAATGTAAAAGAAGCCTCTCTTTCAGAAGGTCTTGTCTTTTTAACCCTATTGCCAATGAGCTTAAAAGTTCTTGGTATTGGACAGCTATAGTCTTTACTTGGAAAAAAAGAACATAGAAAATATTCTTCTACAATTCAATGAAATTCATCATCAGGAAACTATGTAAATAAAACAGAAAAACAAAAAGAGTCAAAGCAAAATTAACCCCCCCACTATATTTTAGCAACTGTTGCTGCCTATACCTGCCTCATTCTAATTCAATACCTCTGCCACTGAACTATTGAAAGGGGGGATACTCTCTCAGTCTGCAGGAAAGAAGGAGTAGTGGCAGTAGCTCAAACACAGACCCCAGTGTTGGGAAGAGGACTATTATTGTTAATGCCAGAGATTATGTCATTTTTCTATGTAACAGTTATTTTTATCCTCTAATAAATCTAGCTATGGTATTGACAAGCAGTCAAACAAAAACACAAAAACCAGTGTGCCAGGTATGTGCAGCTGTATGCATCTCACTTCAGGTACATTGTATTTTCCTATCATAATGCTTTACACAAAGACAACTATGGCCTAAGATCCCACTACAACCTGGATGACCTGTCATGGTTAAAGGACAGTTCAAGCTGTATTTATCTAGTATTTGTATTGAGGTGGACCAGCAGAACCCTGAGTGTAAATTCTTTGTAAGAGTAATGATAAAGGATCTACTTGTCCTAAAAAGTTACGAATTCACAGTGAGTCTGTCACCACAATGACATCAAAACCTTAGACATGCTCTATTCACAGAACTTATCTGTGAGCATTGATTAAGCGTTTTTGAGTCTACAGTCAGTTTTAGCCACAGCCACCCAACTTTGCACTTACTGGACTCAGAGATCCCATATAGTAAATCACAGGTATTTTTGTGTGAGTGTGTGTGTGGTTTATTCATGTTAGATATATTTTGTATAGGAATCAGGAACTATTTATAAAATGTGTGCCAAAAATAAATGTAACATATGCTTTCAAAAGCTTCTCATCTTGGCGTAGTGTGAAAATACAAGTAAATATATGTACATAAATACAGAAAAATAAGTATTTCTCTACACACATGCATACAGAGTATGTAATATTGCATATTGTATATGCCTCCTGTATCTTAGTGATCTTTAAAAATAAACCTGAAGAAAAATTTTAGAAATTATTTAGGCTAAGTACAAGATCACAATCCACAGTACCATTTGAAGGTCTCATTTTGAGAACTACCTGCTCTAGAATTGCTATTGCTTTTTATAATTCTCCTCTCATTCAGAACAGAATCCCACAAAAATCTTAGTACCTACAATGTACTAATTAGATTTGTCAGTCATACTTCTGTGCCTTCTTGACTAGTGCTTTCTTGATTATGTGCTTCCTGCTCCAATGAGAGGATAAAACTATTTTCAATTATTTACTCCATGTCCATAAATTGGGATGAAACAAAATGAATAAAAGAGAAGATAAAATAAGCAAAATTAATTCCACTTCAAATTAGTTTTATATTTGTAATGCCTTCCATGTACCGGAATCACATTTGTACATAGCAGGACAAGATCTCAGTATAAATTTCATGTGGGGGAGCTGACAGATTTTGTGCTGTGAGTTTAGCGGTCTTGTGGAACCTGGAAGAGGAATTAAGGAATTAATCTCTTTTAGGAATAGAGTAGTTGAAAGCACGGAAAGGAATACATAGTTCAATGCAAAGAATTTGTGAATAACGTCTCTGTCTTTACCAGTAGTTTTGGATGACTGGAGTCATCTAAGGATAATAAACTGATCCTCCAAAGCAATCATTAACTTTTTTTAGGGCGTCAGTCTGGTTTAGGCAGTTAAACAATCACTTAGAGGCAGGACGTGAATGTTAAGATAGCAACCACATAATATGTTTCTCTTTATACATACACTGAACCTTATACATATGCATGATATAGTAATGATTTTCATTAATGAAACAGCAATATGGGTATTTTAGTTAATAAACTGTTTGTTAGAAAAGACTAATTATTTGGAAATTAAGTGAAAGGGTGAAAACTTGAATATGAATGTCCTGGAGAGACAATTGCCTCAAATTAAAATGCGAATCAAAACTTGTTCAGTATTTTGACTGCCTTTGAATTGTGCAATAGCAACAATAAAGTTTCCAGCAGCACTAGCAAGTGTCTCCTGGAGAGAAGTGTCCCTTCTGGAAATGGCTGCCAAGGAAAACAAGCACATGGTGAGTCACCCATTCGCACAAGACAGGAATAAAAACAGGACAGCAACCCAAACTGCCAACACTTTTTTCCAAGGTAAATAGCATCAGGAGACACACAGCAGAGTGTGATAGAAGTCTTGAGAAAAGCCATATTTGGCTCAGCCTGTTCAGGAATGCCATTTCAATTGTGGTTTAATCCATGCCTCACTGTTTTCAAATTACAGGTAAAGTTAGCTATACAGTCCACATGAAACACTGAGTATTTTTGTCAGTAATTGCTGGTGTGCTATGTGATAGTCCCACTACTGATGGTAGGAAGAACAGGTAGACTTTGTAAAAGCTGGAAAAATCTAGTCATGCTAAAATATGTGCACACAGAATACCAAGTTATGTGCTAAAAAGTATGAGTCTAGATTCCAGGCTGAGAAACTGTGATCCAAATAATGTATTCTGATTTTCTTTCTGTCTGTCTTTGAAATCATTAAGAAAGGTTTTGGTCACAGTTTTCAAGGATGCTAGCAAGGAGCTTATTTAAAAGGGATCAAAAAATGTAGACTTCTGTATATATTTCAATAGCTTGATCTAGCACACATTGCCAAGTTAAACCCAGTAAGGCTATAGAGAGTAGATTCTAGTTCCACATTTAAGTCAGTTGAAGGCAATACCAAGATTTAGATGTGGCACTATGGTGCTAGAGACCGTCATTGTGCTTATTATAGTGCGGTGCAATAGGGTCCTTGACTTTCTACTGCTGTGGGCTCTAGTATTGAGGGTCTGAGGTTCCTAACTTCAATATTTTCCCAGCCATCTGAGTGTAAAGATTGAGAAAGCTTTATACAATTTCTGCATGTGAGATGCAGAGCATGTGTTTTAGCATACTTCTCTGTAGTAAAGGAGAAGAAGAGTAATTGTTTCAAAGGAGAAAACTTTTAGTTTAGATGAATAGTATTATAAGTGAGACAGATGAACTTGAATACAATAGAACAATCAACATTTCCTCTAGCCACAAAGTCAAAATCAAAGGTAATTTCAGTTTTGTGAAAACATGGTGATCCAGGTTTCACCAAACCACATACTGAATATGTATTCTGGATGCTGATGTCAGAAGATTTTGCCTACAAACATGACACAAACTATGCCAAAAATTGATGCTAGGAATTAACTCTTTCCTCACTACTAGAAACAACACCGTGTTCACAGTATTAATGTCTTAGCAGCACCAGATAGGTACTACAACACACAAATTCCAAGCACCAGCTGTTGCTGTGTACACAGTACTATATCTTTATACTCATTATGCTCTTGTCCCACATACTCTGAAAATTACAAAGGTGAGATGTTAAAGGCAGAAATTTTAAATATTTTTGACCTGTAAAGTCTGCAAGATTTTATCTTGGCTACAGTTTGATCTTGGGATTGAGAATTATGGAACTGAATGAGGTTGAGCCCTCTCCACTTCAGCCAAGTTGTCCCCAAAGTCTCTACCCTCAGAAGTCTTGTATATTCACCTTTGTGTGCTGCAGTATCTGAAAACTCAGTTGCCTGTTGCAAAAATATTCTTTGAAGAGGCTGTGCTGCCTTTTCTTTTGGTTTCAGGTATTATGAATGTTTCAGTTTAAGCTGAAAAGCTACACATGGTTATGGAGTGAAAGAGGCAACATATGGAATCAAAGATCCAGGTCAGCTGCCTCAAGGCTGCCTCCTGAGCAAGCTGGAATTGAGCCACCCTCCACACCTGTTGTGGGGCCAGAGATTGTTCTCTGGGACGTATGTCTCTATGAATACAGATGCAGGCTAAATCATCACATCAGTTATGAAATATGAATGTCTGGAAAAATTATTTTACTAATGAATGGAAATAGCTCACAGATCCTTGTCTGAAAGACCTCTTCTGTAAGGATCAGCTAGCAGGAAGGACATAATTCATATTTATGTGCATTTAAAGTACTCAGTTGTGCCTATTCTTCAGTAATTGACTGTTTTTTAACTCAACAAAGTAGTGGTGTTTATTGGAACTCATTTGAAGACCAGTACTGCATGTTTGTACTTTTAATTAAAAGGTATTGTTCTAATTATAATGTTGTACAATTGTAATTTCAGAAAAAAATGCTATTATACTTTAACAACTCAGTAAGACTGTATTTGACTCTTTCCCTCTCATTGCAGTCAAACTTTCTCTATTCATCCACATGCAGCTTGCTGCCAAATCATGAAATTAAAATTACTGTATTCCTTTTTCAAAACCTAGAGCAAAAAGTAATTCCAAAGTGTATGATTCTCAGTAAGAGACCTGGTATTCAACTAAATAATCAGTGCCACTTCAACAACAGAATCATAAAGACTGTTTAATCTTTTTGAACTAAATTTTCTTTAAGAAAAGAACAAAAAGATTAAGACTAGAAGCATAGGAATGGAATCTAACACTTGTGTCTGCTGCAGACCTGCACTTTGAACATATTAATTATTTTGACAGTACCTCTGGAGAAACTGACTGTTGCATTCTAATGATGAAACACTTCAGTTATGAACACTTAATGTGGATTTTTTCACATTTACCACAAATGAGTTAGCTGTGTGAAAGTAAATATTTTGTACACAAAAAGGAATGATTGACATTATAATATTATATATTTATTATAATTATTTATTTATTAATTCAATTGAAACACTGAATATTGAATTGTGATACTTAAGCATATAATCCATTGAAATTACATCTTCTGATCTTCTGATAAATTTTATTTCAATTTTATTTCAAGTCCAAACATCAGAAGTGGTCGATACATAAGACTTCAGAGTAATTTTGTCTCAGAAATTAAGAGCAAACTTGTGAAAAAAAGTCAATATTTGATCATTTTGGTGTTGCAAAATTTGCCCACCAAATCCTTCACAGATGGAGATAAAAGCTTCTCCCAAAGCAAAAAGCACATCTTTTTTTCTAGTGCTACAAAATATTGATGAAGTGCTCTACTGAGGTAGAGATCTCATTAACTATTTTATTTACAGAAAAAGAAGACAGAGGGAAATGAGTGCCCTGGCTAATGCCATGATGTACCATCTAGAGACTTAAGATCTTTTTAATGTATTCGCCAGTGATGTAGCTGGAAGAGGAAAGAGAGAGTTGAATGGATCCATTAATTTAATTGAAGTGAGCACTGACAAGAGATAAAACATCCCAGGCCCTGCATCTCTTCAGGCTGTATCAGCACTAGAGTAAACAGTCAATGATCCATAGACACACATGCACACAAAAAAAAAAAAAAAAAAAAAAGAAAGAAAAAAAAAAAAAAAAGGGAA
>VZTY01026315.1:23025-50219 GCA_013400935.1 Turnix velox
AAAGTAAAAGGACCAAAAGACACAATGCCAAAAAAAAAAAAAAAAAAAAAAAAAGAGAGAGAAAGAAAAGATAAAAGGTATACACAGATTCTTTAGATCTCAAGGCCAGAGAATAGCTACAGAGGCAGAGGTGAAGTGAAGGATGAGGCAACCCATTCATGCATATCACCAAGTATTCAGCATCTACTCCATTTGCTTAATTGTACTCCCATGAACAACTCCTGGGTTTGCAATAAGAGATTCAAACTTGTTATAGAGGAGTTGCATTTGTTCATTTCTTCACATTTTAGTGAAATGTGCTCTCTCACATTCTCTTGAGAGGCAGAGGGAAGAAACACACTTCTAGTGGTCCTTAAATACATTTTGATGCTCTGCTGTATTTCAGAAACCTTATCCCTAACACCCATGTGTGTGCTAGAAAGTTTTTTTTAAAAAAGATACCATTTATAAATAAGCTTTTCATAGTGATTACTATAAGTACACTCAGTTAATACTGTAAAAAACATTTACTACTAATACATTATCATAAAATTTTACCAATGACATGTGAACCTCAGTTCACATCCCATAATTATTTTCTCTGAATTAGACTTCACAAGAAATTAAGAGTTACGAATTTGACCTTGAAAATGTGATTAATATCACAGTGTAAATACAGTTAGCCAGTCCTAAAGTCATATAAACTGATGCACAATTCCTGAGCACAGATGCGGCCTGTTATTTAGATCTGTGCTGATAGCTGCGAGTTTTTGATAGACAGTCCAGAACCTTCTGAATTTATTGGGAAATTTGATGATTGACCCTACAGCCACAGGAAACTGCTTAACATCAACATGCAAGCTGCCTGGTTTACAGCTAGCTCCAGTGAGTCTGTGCAAATACCTCTTGTCTACAATAAGAACAAATTCCTTTCAAAGACAGAAGGGTGTTCCAGGAAAGGGTTACTGGGTGAAGCCCAGGATGAGCTTTCTGAAGTCCTGATTATTTCTAAGTTTCCTTGATTATTTTGCACTGCAAGAGTCTTCTTGGTAATCTTAGGCAAGATATAAAGATAATAATTTAATGGTTATGTTAACAGCTGGATTCATATACATATACACAGAGACAATATGTTCCACTTTACTGAAATGAAAAAAAATTCTATTACCAAAAATTTACTTTTCTTATCCTATGAACACCATGTTTTTGGTTTACTGTGTGTATTGATTTGCCCTGTAAGTTCACCTTAAAGCAAGGACAATTTTTCACATGTGCTGACTTACCAAAATCATGTTTATGACCAATAACTTGGAAAAATTATTTATTTAAAAAAGCTATTAATGAAAAGGAGAAAAAAAAATTCAAAAAGTTAAAGAAAAATTATAACAGTTCCCTAAAGCAAGAGATGCAAATGCAGAGACACTCAGGGGTCTGGGGACAGTGGAGACTACAATAGTCCAATCAAGATTTCAAAAATTCAGGCACTGCTTTGGGAACCATAAATAAATTTATCCATATATTCATAATCGATATCTCATAACAGACTGCAGGAGAGGACTCCTAATATCTTCCTATCTGCTTTTATGGCAGCTGAAATTCTAATTAATCTATTAAGCTGACAAGCTAACATAAAATCAACACTGAAGGAAATTGCATGAAGTCCTATGTTCCTGTCCATATCTAAAAGTGCAAATTTCCAAAAGAGCTTTAAACATTCAGTTTGATTAAAGTTTTTGCAAGGGCTTCTGCAGGTTTATTTGTATCTATATGCTTGTTTAATACTCTTCAGTAATAGTGTTAAATTTCACATTCAGTGGTATTCAGCAGAATAAATAAGCAAGCAGAGAAATACAACAAAGCAGTGTTGCATGACTGGCAAAATGTGAAGCAGTAACAGCACTCTAAAGTATGACTCCTTGACAATTATGGCATTCGATTCAACTGCAGAATCAACAAGCAATTATTTAAAATCCACGTTGCAATGTAAGCTCGACTTGTTTATCACTTACATCTCTTTAAGACATTGAAAATTATAAAATTCAATAGATCTACTATAATATTAATCTTAAATGTTAGCTCGATTGCTGGCATTTACCCAATAGTGCATTTAAATTGTTTAAACAAACAAAAAAAAAAGATGCAAGTGAAACAGTTTCTGTTTCTCCTTAAAGGAAGTCATTTGATCTGATAATACCGAGTGCAATGATGCATTAATGCACATCTCTTGATGTGAAATGTCTGCAATGTATCACATAATTCTTTATTTGGAGTTTATTAAACAAGCATTGACCTTCAGTTTTATCATACAAAAAACTGTATCCTCAACATTCGATAAAGCAGGTTGCAAAGTAAATATTTATAGCAACTAGTAAAGTAAAATCAGGTTATATTCACTAATGGTCTATAGTGATCATTTATTTTTGAGCATTTATTTTCTTGCTGTCAAGCTAAAGCCTTTTTTGGCATTAGAGTTCCCATTCAACAAGAAACCCTGAAGGCAGGCTATTGATTCAGGATGGCATCCTGTGGCTATTAAAACTGAATTTTCCAGGACAAGACTTCTAGAAAGTTTAATATCTTCACTTACAATATCTCAGCTTTTCTGACCGATTAAGAAACAAGGCAGAAAACACGATCTGATGCTGTGCTGCTGACTGAAAGAGCATCACTCTCCTGGCCCAAAAGACAAGTGGGTGCTGTTAAACTCTGTCATCAGACAAACAACAGCATTAAATAACCAAAGAATATGTAGTATAACAAATTCTCATTTAAAAAAATTATAAACAAAGACATTCTCTATTACTGATGATTATTCTGAATGCTTTTCATGGAGAGAGGGCCTCACATGATAAAAACACAAGTGATTATTCTTGTGTCAGCAACAGCTATTTACTTATTGCCAGTACAAATCAATGCTTCCCCTGACTCAGAACATTGTCTTTTATTACAAATTTGTTTTTTAAAACCTTTCAGAGTTGTACATTAATAAAATAAGACTTCTGTACAAAGATTCTTTCATTGTGAATTAAAACAGTGAAAGTAGTGTTACATTATGTGGTTTATGCATGTAGTTGTTGCTTTATCAGTTTGTTTCAGTTGCTCTTATCATACCTCAAGCAGTTCAGTCCATTGCACACAAACAGTATTTGATTTTGGTTTTGTTTTTTTTTTTAATTTGGTTGTGAGGGTTTTTGGGTTTGGGATATTTTTTTTTTATTTTTTTTTTTTTATATAGCATAAGGCAATCATGTCAACTCAAGTTGCCTTAGGGAAGCTGAACACCAAATAGTGAGTTTTTCTGCTTCTTCTTTCTTGCTGATAACCAGTCTTTATAACAGGATTTCAGATTAAGTACTAAAAATAAAGACTATTTTTAAGCTTCAATAGAAAGAGAGTTCTGGAGCAATAACAGCATTTCTGTGATTTTTGTTAATTTGAAAATTTAACAAAAACACTCTTAGAGATTGGTGATCTAAAATGGGATTACAGCGTAGGTAGATGAGGGAAATGTAATTGATGTCATTGACTTGGACTTGTGCAAAGCATCTGAGACTGTCTGCATGACATAGTTGTTGCTAAATTGGCAAGACAAAGAACTTATGGGTAGACCGCTCCTTGGATAAGGAACTGACTGCGTGAACACTCTTAATGAGTTATGTCCTTCGCCTGGATGTCCAAGCGGCAATCAGTGACAAGTGTTGTTTCTCAGTACCATTTAACATCTTTGTTGGTGACATGGTTGTGGGGCTGGCACAAACCTTATAAAGTTCAATAGGGCAAGATCCTTGATGTGCATCAAATCAATATGAAGCGCAAATATAGTATGAGTAGTGAAGGACTTGAGGTTGTTGGCAGATGAGAAGTTCAACATGATCTGGTAAATGAGATTGCATATTCAATGCGGACAGGCTGCATTAAACTAATGTGGCCAGCAGTTTGAGGGTGGTAATTCTACCCCTCTGCTCTCATGAGATCTCACCTGAAGTGCTGTATCCAGGTCTGGGGCCTTCATCAAAAGAATTACAGGAATATTTTGAATTATCCGAAGGAGGATCATGAGGAAGATCAGGGGGATGGAGGACCTCTCCTGCAAGAATAGGTTGAGAGAATTGTAGTTGTTCAGCTTTGAGACGAAGTCTCCCAAGGAAGCTTATAGCAGCCTACCTGAAGACTACAGGAGATTTTCAGTAGGAGTGTATCAATGGGATGAAGGGTGAAGATTTCAAAGTGAAAGAGAAGAGATATTGGTATGATATTACAATTCAGAACAAGAGTGGAGGCGTTTAAGGCCAGGATGGTTGAGTGTAGTGGAAGGTGCAGGGGGGTTGAAACTAGATGATCTTTAGGGTCCCTTCCAACCCAAAATGTTCTATGATTTTATGATTCTATGAATAGATTGCATTCCGGTTTTAATTTCTGTTCTCAAATTTTTAAGTTATTTAATTTCTGAGGTCTAGTTCCAGACATACAAGTCTGCTTTTTTACAGAACATTACTCAGCACATGTATATCTTCTAAGTAAAGCATCTGAGAAACAGCCCATTAGAAATAAATATACAAATGACACATCCTTGGCATACTTGTAATTCACCAGCAGGCTGGAATAGCACATTGACATTTCAATTCTATTTTTCCATTCAGTGGTTTAATAAAGAACCTTTTAGGCTGCAACAACTATACAGTAATGAAATAAAATATATAGCAACATGACCAAGTCACCCAATTTATACTAAAATCTATTCTCCAAAACTGTGCAGATCTGGAATGGAAAAAAGCAAGTTCTCTTTCTCACCACCCATTTTCTACATTTATCTTGTACTGCAATGAATGCTTCTAATTCCCTTGCCTTCTCTCTCACATTCCCTTCCACAAAATTAAGATGTAGAATAGATTTTGTGCAGGACTGCTCCTTTGTAAACATTTTTCCTTCTCCAGCCTCAGTGGAAAATAAGGAAAGGGAGCAAGGACAAATTATGACTCCTCTCCCAGGCCAAATAATGTAGCCATTGTTCTCTAGAGGCAAAGGTGAGGAATCCAAAAAATAAAATTTTCTGTTGCCGGTTTATGAGGAGAAATCCATGGTCTAACTCATAGTACTGTCCTTTCTTCTGCTCCAAAAACAATGGGACACTGTGCCACAGGCATGAGGTCATGCTACGTGATATTTAATTTACTTGTCAGTCTTTTGAAAATTATTATCATACAGAAACTATATAAAGACATTTTATAACATAATAACATTTAATGTAGAAGTTGCTAATTTCCTAAATTCTTTAAAGGCTTACTTTCCCCCTTGGTTTTAATTACAACTTGATTTCATGGTGAATATGTTCAGTAAGTATATTTTTTTCTGAAACAGAGAAATTTACTTCTTGAGTAATTATTTTTTTTGAAAAAACCTTCTGACATTTGCGGATCCTTTTTGAAGCTACCACAGTTCAGAATTCTCTAAAATGTATCCAGATGGCAAAAGCGCCTGGTATGGCATTAGCAGAGCTAAAGAGGAATGGAGGGTAGAAATGATATAGGATGTCCTGGGAATAGTTGTAGGGCAGCAACTGGTTTCCGTGCAGACTAAAGAGGATTTTGGAGAGTGATGGGACTCCCTCAAGAGCAACAGTGGGGGCTATAACATTTGCAAGTACAGGCTATTAAACCTAGAAAAGCTGAAACTAGATTTCGTGGCTAGAAACTTCTTTAAACCTTGTTCAAATTAATTTTTATTCAAATAATTTCAAATGCTTTATAAACTTATATGTGAAGAGTGATCTACTAGCTGCTGCCCCAAGTTTACTGAAAAATGCAAGAATGCAGCAATGTCACTGTGTACTCAGGAAAGACTTTAGTCTCTCACAATGACTGCACTGCATGAAAAATAGTGTTCATGAATACGGGGTTACTTTATAGTGAAGCTATTTCAAGAGGTGTTTTTTAATGTGTAATTATTAACTCTCTAATTTTAATTTTTGAAAATTAATCTGCTCTGATAGATTTACTTTTGAGGGCTTTACAACTGTGGAGAGTGAAGAAAACTAATTTCAAGTATATTTTTCTTTGGTAAAAGCAAACTCATTAGAGATGGACTGAATTCATGCTCCTCAAGTCTAAAGGGATGCTGTGGTATGTGGTCTATGAGCTACCTGAGAATAAACAGGAAAGACCTGAGGACAAGTAGATGCAGATGGTCATAGTAACTGTTTGTGTGTTTGCTTGCACATTCAGTGTCTGACAAGTACAAGTAAGGACAAAACTGTAAACATAGATAAGTATCACTGCAGCAGCTGAAACATGGTAATCTCTGGCTATAGCTTATACAGTGCTAACTTGTTCACCTATCTAGAGTTCTTTTGCATGTGTTTTTCGGTTTTACCAGGAGCACCATAAGTACAGGGGGAAAAAAAATATTAAAAAGGCATATTAGTAAGTGAACAGTGCTGCCTTGGACTCATGATGTCCTCTCTCATGCAATACAAACAGTTTGTAGCCCTGCCAAGAAGCCAAAAACTGTACATTGATTACCCAATGTATGACAATGCTTCCATGAAAAAACCTGCAGTTATTTCAGTAATTACTTGGGATTACATATTCTATTTGTGTTTCTTATGAAGTTACCTCTTAATTACTAAAGAGAAGTTTTTTCAGCTTGTAGATAATTCCACTTCTATAACAAACTCCTTTCCTTTGTCTGGCTTGTCTCCACTTCAACGTCATAACTTATTTCTCTGAAGATAAAAAAATACTAAGTCCTTGATATTCTTTCACATAATTTACATCTATTTAGCATTATCTGCATCTTGTTAAAATGTGGATTACCCACTTTTTGTTAACTTGGATAATCAGGATAATCAGTCTTTGTGTCTTGAGTTCATTTGAATTACAGTTATTGAAGAGTCATATTACTGTCTGACAGACAAAATATAGCTGTACAAAGGATCTTAGAAAGTTTTCAGCACAGCAAAAAAACCCAAGCTGAATCTAATCTGTATGAGTCTGCTCCCAAAATCACCAGTCACTTTTGAAAGTCATGTTCCTTTAAATATCCAACTAATTTGTTCTCCTTTGCAGAACCATATGTAGGTATTCATTGATTTGTGTTAGGGATTTCTTCATGAATAAGTGAGCTGGCACGCAAGAGCTACAAAACCAGCTGAGCTGTAGATCCTTGGTCTTTCTATTTTCTGCACCCTGGAATCTTTCCAAAAAAAGAACATTTTTTTGGCTGCTTTATGAAAGAGTTTTTTACTTAGCTGGACCTGCTCTTGCACTGTTCTATGACATTATGTAAAGCTCAGCTCTACTATCAGACATTCAGATCTGTTTTATCTCACTTGTTCTTGCAGTCAGCCACTCTTTCTTGACGAACATGGAGCCTGGCCCAACACAAATCACTGCTCATGTTTTGGATTCAGCTTCATAATCAGTGTGATTTCCAATTCTATTCAACTTCTGCCAAATGCAAAGTGCACCAGCCATATTACAAACTCTTGAAGACTGGGATTTGAAACAGAAGTGCTGACACAACCCTAAATATTGACACAAACAGCACAACTATAATTATGCAAGGTTAGATGGGCAAGAAGGATAAATGGTTTTTTGAGCTGTCATTAATCATCTCATACATTTGAGAAAATGCCTTTTGAAAAAGAAAGGTTAAAATAGTTAGGTATTTTAGGGTGAACAGAGGACCACAGTTCATCCCTGCATTCCTATAATAGCACCCACAGCTAACGTGGAGATAAAATTTCTCTGAATAAGGATAAGGCTAATTAGAATTTTTGTTTCCTGAGAACGCGATAAAAAGTCAGGTAGCAAAATAAAGCAAAAGAAATTTGAGTCAAACTCAGAGATACTGATATGGATATTCTGTATCAGATGCTTTTTTCTAGGGTGTAGCATGTTTTCTAACTTTACACTGGCTTTCAACAAGCTATAATTTATTTAAATCAGACAGGATGGGACTATTGCTTTCAACTAGAATGAGCAGGAAATACATACACAAGCAGACAGACAAATGGAGAGGTGTGTGTAAGTGCTTGTATGCACACATAGACAAGTGTACAAGAATATTTCTATAGGTGTTTGAATACTAGTGCAAGCACATTCAGTCACATACATATTAACCTAGTGTATAAAGACTTATAGCGTCCTTTAAACATGATTAAAAGGTCATTTATGTAGAAGCCTAAAACAAAGAACTCCACTCTCAGAATCTGAATTTCGATAGCCCGTGTATTTTCATACTATAAGTTTTTTGCAGAAAGCTTGGTAAGCCAAAAATACAGAAAAATAAAATTAAAATATAAAAATCCTTATTTCTCTATAATTTGTAATTTAAGTAATTACAATTTCTCAATAATTGATGAATATTTACATACATAAGTACATACAAATGTACGCAACATCTCTGGAGAAGAAGAATATAGATGAACAGAGCTGTAAAGTTATTAGCAAATAAATCTGAAAGATACAATTAAAGAGAATGGCTAGGTATTTTGTTACAATGTGATCATATAGGAGCATAATTAGAGAAACACTAACTCTTCTGATTGTACAAGAAATTAAGTGGGACTCGAGTTTACTGTTTTCTACTGCCATTATCCTTAAATGGAAGATAATCTGGTTTTTGTTCCTGTGCAATCCTGGCCTCAATAAACTGAATTTTCTGATGGCAGTGGAGCCAATTGAATTTGAAAAATGTGTCTTTCATCCTAGGTTCATCACAATGAACTAGACTACCAGGAAAGATCTTTAAATGCTAAAACTGAATGCTAAATTCTGTTAACCTGTGAATGAATGAACGCTGCTACTCAGAATGCATATTCCTGCCCAATTCAGTCTAAAGATTACAAATTAACATTTCCTGTGACCATAATATCATATGAAAAAAAGTTGGTGCTAATTACCAGAACTGGTAATTAAGTAATGGGTAAATTTACTCCTAAGTTAAAATTCTCACACACTTACTATTTTACAGTTGCATAGCACCCAATTCTAACACAATATACGTACTTTCCACTGTACTTGATGGTCAATATTGTTCTCTGTATTGGAATTTATCTCTTAAATACTTAATTTATAAATTTTTAAAATATCTGTTTCATATCTGTTGGCAGATAGATTTTGTGCAGCCCCATAGTCACAGGGTAGCCTGGACAGGTCGGGAATATTAAATGAAATCATCAGGCAGAAGGACTTGATCTACTGCAAAATCACTAAATAGTTGGTAACTTAGCTGTAGAATGGAAGATACCAGATGCTGCATTTAAAAGAGAATCAGAGAAGGAGATCAGAAGCAGGAGTCTGACACATTTACCTGACAAATAATCCTTTGAATGCTGTATCTCACAAAATGAGAAATTTCATAGTTGTTACTTACTTCTGACCTTATGCAAGTAAAGATATCTCTGATGGTGTTGTGCAGCACAAATTGGACTGCTGCTGCACACTGCAAAGGACAGAAGAAAATGTATGAAAACAAGAAAACAACACCATAATCCTCATTTCTTTCAGTTTCACTGTAGATGCATATTGCAGTCTTTCCCTTCCTAAATAACCAAGTCACAGGCATGGAATTGAGTTGTATGTATAGCACACTAGTGTGACTAGTGTGACTATTTGTACCTCTTTAATTCTACTTTCATTGTCTTTAGGAAGATATTCTTGATTTACCCACGCAGGTATGGTCTATGGTCTGTTTATTAACAACATTTACAATTACAATAGAATGTGATACATCCAAAGATGACACATTAAAACTTATATTGCAAGCTAATCAAAACTTATACTGCAAGCTAATCAATCTCTGAGATCTGACAAATTATTAACTCTAAACTCAGGGATAAAAATGAAAAAATGAAAACCTGAATGACATGATCTTTCAGCTTGTTATTGAAGATGTCAACAAAAGAACTGGAAAGTGATTTACTGGTTTATTTATTATTCTGTCCAGAAGAGAGAAGTCTGACTTGAGCTGGAGGCCAGTTCTCAGATTGTCACTTTTATCTCAAAGGTCTGCAGTTCAATAGGGTGAAATAGTGCTGCTGACTTTAGGAAGAGTTTGTCTCTTACCCTGAGGACTATGCCCATATGCCACAGATCTTTACAGAGAATCTTGCCAGATACATTCAGAGCTTTGACAAAAATAGTTAAATTGCAGTCATTAGGTGCTGAAATTAACAAAGGTCTTTAAAATTGACTTTGAGAATTTTAAAAAAGGACATAAAAGATAGGCAAAAAAAACCCAATTAAACAAACCCCAAACCCATACCACACTATTTTAAAAAGAACACATTTGCTTGGATAAACTTTTTAATGCTCCACTTTATATGCTATTCAAAGTACATATAAATAATTTAATACAGTATAAGTTTTACTTATCTTAGTATTTTTACTAAGACTTTAGAGTAGTTATGCTGTTACACTTTATAGCAGGTTCATATACACATACAGAACACATGAAGGCACAATATTTCCTTCCTGTCACAATTTATAAACATTCAAGGTACATGTAATGCAATTGAGCATCTTTATCATGCAGGTTCATAAATGCTTTTTCTCCATTTCAGGTGCTGAGGTCAACTGAAGTCTAAGCACTGAGGGTAAATAGCTTGCTACTTCATTTTGACATATCTCCCAACAGATTACGGTATTCCAGTAGAGATTTTTCTAGGATTTTTCTCACTTCGTGCTTAGCATCTGGGCTTTAAAATGCTTATAATCACTGAGAGATTCTGCATTCTCACTTAACAAACTTATACATTGAGCTTTATGTTACAGGCAGGTAGGCAGACAAATTCTCTTTCTTTAGACACACCCACAGAATGTTTGATTAAACATTCATAAATAATCACTTGATTACTTTATGTATGGAGTACACTATTTAATATCTTGGGTTAAAATATGAGAACCATGACTGAATAGTGTGAAACCCCATCACTGGAAGTGGACAAAAGATATCACAGTAGAATGTAATGTAGCTCAGCATGAATAACAGAAAACCTATCATATTTAAACTGCATACACAACCAATGTCTTCCTCCCCTTCTGCCAGCTTGATAGAAGTGATCGTTTGTAGGCTAGTGATGTTTTTCTTCCTATTATGCATTCACTTCGCACCTTTTTTATTAATTTGCTAAATTGTTAGATGGGTTGTTTCACATTCAATTCTGCTGCTGACTTACTGTGTGCCATCAGACCAAACAGTTTATTACCATGGCCATTCTAAATGGCAAGGACACAAAACCCACCCTTCTGGGCAATTTTTTAAAATTAACCTTAAGCTGTCAAAGATTTCAGAGTACTGTAGCAAATTTAATAACATTATTTGCCATCAGATAATCCTCATGGATAACAGCTTTGACAGAACAAAGTGGGCAATTTTTTGTATATAAGGTTGAATCATTCTCAACACTACTAGCTGTTGCATAATAATGAGTTTCTAGGTAAGGTCTACCGTCCGGAAGATATCGCGATGTACGGGAAGATAGGTTTTTTCCCCTTCCCCTATTGTTTTGATTTGTTAGCCAATAGCATTAAGTCTATGATGTAAGCGGACGGAAGTGACGTTGCGGACCTGGGCTATATAATGCCATGTCACGAGGGAATAAACGCCATTTTGTCGTCCACCACATTGGTGTCAGCGTGCTGATGGCCCGAGTGACCGTGGTTAGGGGTCACCGTGTTGTTCAAGGATTAGGCCGCCATGCTCTTAACTGCGGCAATTTTAATTCTAATTTTAATTCTATATCAAGCATATGGAAAAGTAATACATTGCCAGCTTTCCTTGCTGCTTAGATTTTGCTGTTAAAAAGCGAAGTTACTAATTTCATACCCCTTCTCTCTTCTCACTGTTAAAAAAATTTTTTGCCTTCCTGTCAGGAAGAATCAAAGATGGTGAACAGAAATAATGACCTTTATTCTTTCCATTATAGGAAAGATTTTTTTCATAAATTCAAAAGATTATACCAGAGAACATGTTGACATAAACAGAATCGAATGCCAGAATTTCTATAAATGACCTTTAAAAGTAATTAGGGAAAGTAATGGAAGAATGGTTCATGAAAAGTTGATAAATAAGGCAGAAGTTTAACCTGGGTTTGAGGAGGAAACTGTGATGGCTGTGAATGTCAAACTTTCATAGAAGAAAATTTTTGTTCTTTACTTGCTCTGTTGTTATTTTCAGTTCTCCATCATACTTAGTTTCAAGACATCAGCTGGTCATGTCCTGTGGTGGACTTGGGGAGATGATTCTTAATTTAAGATATGTCTGCTTGTTTCTGCATATGACTTTATAATGTATCCTTGAATCTGGTACTAATCTTTTTTTTTTTAAATGAAAAATAATAATGTTAACTTTTTCCTCCTAAATCTCTGAATTACTTGGTGAGGTTAATCATGGCAGCTGAATTTGTTCAGTGGTATAGCAATTTTCACTATCTTGGTTGCTGTTCCTGTTAACAATTTAATGTTTAATGACACAGTCATCCTATCTGTCACATAATTCTTTCCCAATTTTGCACTACTATTTTTTTCTCTTAGTCCTTATGAAGTAATGTGAATAAATTGGTATAGAACGAGACATTTTAAAGCCTTTTTATTAGATCATATCACTCTTGAGCACATTTTATACAAACAGTTTATTTCTTAAATGCATTATCCTGGGAAAAATATATGTATTTTTTGAACAATAGCATAAATTATGAGGGGGCTGAGAAGGAGGTTAAAACTTTTCACTTTAGCTATTTCATCGTTACATAGATATCAGGGTCAACATTAGAATGTTTTAACCTAAGAGTATTAGAAGACAGATGGCCGATGAGGAAATATTTTTCTATATGAATTGTCATCAGAATACACTGCAGGTAGGAAGGAAATACATTCTTTTGTCTTTTTTTTTCTTTTAAGAAAATTGTGTGTGAGAAAGCATACTCAAGTGCCCTGAGTCATAATGATATACAACCATTCATTAAAGATTTAGCATGCTTTCAGATAGAAACAGTGTTGCAAGTTAAATCTCATGTTATGTGAATACATCCCATTAATTTTGAAAAAATGTCCTTTTAAATCCCATTTTCTAAAGAGATGTGATCCTTCTAAAGATATATTCCTTTGTGGAATAAAATAAGCATAATAACAAAAATGTCCTTTGTAAGATCTCTTTAAAGATATGAATGTAAAAAGCTCTACACTGTAGATGATTTTTAGAACTTTTTATATTTTACATAATGCTGCTTGTATTTTCTGTATTGTGCACACCTCCTTCTCAAATATCTCCACTCATGGAATTAGAACAAGGTCTCTCAAAGGGAATCTCAATCTGTTTTACTCCTAGGAACTTCTAGATTAAGAATATAAAATAATTAGAAGCTGGTAATTAAATTTCCAAGAAAAAATAATTATGTAAATAATCAAAGCAAGATATTATCAGTTGCAGTTCTAGTGACTTTATGATTCTGTTTTCTTGGTTCAATAATTCTGTAGTATAATCTATATTGTGTTAAGCATTTATTTTCTTGAAACTTTTGACTGATTTTGCTAAGGAGAAAAATATTTTAGATCAGTGTAAAAGAAGTCTATGAAGGTTTTGGATAAAAGATGTTAACTAAACTTGACATAACCTTTAAAACAAAAGAGAGAGAAAAGCATAACATCTTCAAGGATGCAACTGGCAAACTGTAAGTGCTTATTATTTACACTGAGAATGTTTATTTCTATAAAATTGTATGTATGGCTTGTCACCATCAGTCTGTGTTCTTACATTCAAATCGAACATATTGTTGATGGGCAAATATAGTGTTTATAGGTTGAAGCTTGACATAAGAGTTTATTCTAATCACATTTGTTTTGCTAGGAAAGAAAAGTCTCATCCTACTTAATCCTGAATTATTATGCCAATTTCTCTGTCTTTCCTCAGACTTACCCTGGCTTTAGGTTAGCTTTAGTTTTTGTTTATATCTTCCTGACAGGGCCCTCATCTTCCTTTAGATGCTCAGTACATGGACTTCGTCGAGTTAAGCTGATGACATGACCTCAATGGCCAGAAATTCATCACTAAAGAAATGGAAATGTTTTCACCTGGAAATAGTCTCACCTGGAGCTGTCCAGGCTCCAATCTCAGAAAATTCATTTACATTATTTATCGTGGAAACAAATTATCAAAGTAGAAATCTCTTTCAAAGATGTTTAAGTACCTGCCCACTAATGGAGCCTTTTGACACTATTTACACATTGAATAGCTACTCTGTACTTCCAAATCCATTTGCACTCACAAAAACATATACTTATTTTAATGTCACTTCTTTTTTTTCTTTCCCTTGGATGAATAATATCAGTCCATTAGCTTCCTAATAGAGTAACACTTTTAATTCAAAAAGTATATGTTTAGAGGAGTAGTGTTACTAATGGTAATTACTAAAATCAAATACCTCTCTCTGCTTGTAAGATGCCAATTATTACAGTTACAACTTTGTTTTAAATCAACCAGATTGGAACCAGCAAATGATTCAGGTGTAAGGAGGTGTATTCTCTGGGGTTTTTTTCTGGATTTAATTTCAGTGCCTTTTCTAACCTGTTTTTTAAGTTGGTCCATTGATGTCAAAGACTGACATTATCATAGTTTACTTGCAGATATCGATTTCTGTTATTGGTTTGTCATTGGCTGCCAGAGAAAAGTATTTTTTAATTTAATCACAAAATCTGATAACAAAACTGATAACAAATTTAATCACAAAATCTGAGCTGTATTTTACCTCATCTGAATCATATATATTAGCTATGAGAAATGCTGAAATTCGAGGGTTTGTAGTTTTAAATTATCTATTTCTAGAGATACTATCACTTTTTCT
The DNA here is from genome assembly GCA_013400935.1 of Turnix velox. NCBI lineage: Eukaryota > Metazoa > Chordata > Aves > Charadriiformes > Turnicidae > Turnix > Turnix velox. The sequence continues at coordinate 37,847 of VZTY01026315.1, forward strand.
GCTAATATTTGAGTAATTTAGTTTTTCATCCAAGAAACTCGACACCTTTGTGGTGTCTTGATACAAGTCAAAGGACAAAATTTCTCCCTGATAGTCAGACTTCTGAATTCCAAGGATTCATTTCTTTCCTGACACAATCTTTTTTTAATTAAGAACAATTTGCTTTCTCATTTCTTTGCAGTGCATGCAAGGAGGTTTGCATCAGAAGATGCTGGGCCATTTTTATCTCAATAAAAAAGGCACTTAAGATTCTGCAAGATAACATTTTAAATGGTCTTTATTAGAGCTAACATGAGAATAGCATAGACAGTCTCACGTTGAGTAGGGTAGTGATTATTTTGGTCATTTACTTGAGTTAAATATAAAGGGAGCAATCAATAAATGAGGAAAAGATTACAGACAAAGAGAGATAAGCATAAATAACAACAATGAACAGCTGATTGGCTTTTGGATAAGGTGAAAACACAGGGAAAGAGTCAGACTTGTAATTCTTATCCTGGTAAACCATAAGTAAACTTATCTCAGAAGAATGCTTTTTTCAGCAGAGATTGTAGGACTCTAGAAACAGGATAAAACACTTTTGTTGTTGTTGGGCTAAGACAAGAGGACAGAGCATTTGCTGAGAATTTATCTCAACTCCTTAAGAAAATATCAAAGGCTGAAAGCTGTAAGCTGAGAACAAAGATTGGAAACACATGAGAACCTGGAAACAGATGAGCCAGTTGTTCTTTCTAAATTTATTCAGTATATTGAGAGGTGAAAGTGACAGGAATTGTAGGAGACCTGGGTATGTTAGCTCATTTCTAACATGAACTGACTTACCTAGAAGAGAAACAAGGCGCCAGCAGACTTTAATCATATTGCTGTTTTTTCCGGCTAATACTTGGGAGCATCACTGCTATATTTAAGTTAGATGATTATGCTGTGATCACAGTATATAATAGAATTTTACATGCTATTTCTGATACTTCATTCTTTCACTAGGTTTCCGTTAGTTTAAGAAAGAAAAAAAAAGTGGTAAAACAGTAGGTTACTTAATTTAATATGATCTTCTGGAGTAGATAGCTTTGACTTGCATAGTTTGGATGATACTTTTAATATCCTAGAAATATCTGTGCTGCTAAGCTCATTTCCAACATATGTTTGCATTTTGAATGCTGATTTGAATGCCATTCCTTAAAGCTTTAATTATTTAGAGTCACATACTTTTAGACTCTCTACCTGTTAAAGTTAAGCTTTGGCTTCCTATGAACATTTCATGGTAGAACATAACAGAAAGTATATGAGCATGAGAACTGTCCAAGATAAACAAAAATGCTCTCAACATTACGCTAATTTTCTTTTCCTATAACTCTACCTAGAAGGTGGCCACACTGTCAAGTTCTAAATTGGTAACCAGTTTGCACAGGAAGCTGCCTTCCTGCCCCAAGAACATCTTTGGCCTTTTGATTACCTTCACAGGAATGCAAGAAACATGTTTTTTTCTGGGATGGTAGGTTAGACTGTTGAGGTACAAGAACAGGAGAGATAAAAGACATATCCTTAGTGTGTGTTGGCCTTAGATGAGTATTTGTTACATTGAATCTCTTTTTTCTTTGACAAGAAGATAGTCTTATGCATACTTCTGTTGGGAGACTGTCACAGTGTGAAATGAAAATGATAGTGTGTGACTAAATGTACTAAGATATCAAAGAACCCTTCCTTATAAATGTGTTCCTAATGAGCAGCACAACCTTCCTACTTCATGAGATACAGCAAAGCAAAGGAGAGTATGTCAACCCAACTGGTAGCACACAAGCTCATGGAGAACCCCACCCCAACACTATCCCTCACAAATTCAGCAGCCCCAGGACTTATAGTACTGAGAAGAGAATTCACAGTTCTAGTTGGTGTAAAACTTACAGACCCAGCTTGATTAGTGTGTGGGTGCGTATTGGCCATGAGCTTCTTCTGGAAGGTCTTCTACATACTAGGTGTTAGTTGAGAGCAACGGCACTGTTTTGCATTAATTTACCTGCAGACAGTTGCATGGAATGGAAAGCAACCACCTCTGTCTCTCTCATCATCAGTCTAGGAGCTTTAAACATCTACAGCTTCAGGTGGGAAACCCAGTCAACAGAAATGGTGGGTATTGTAGCTACTGGCCCATTTTATTTTCCATACCAAGTTCAGCTCAGAATGAATTAACTAGGCGAGAAAAGCAAACCACAACTGACAGTGGAAACATCTATACCATGACATACACTTTAGTCATGAAATACTGTTTTGGGTGAACCTATGGAGTACTGTGAATTTTAATAACGGGAAATAGATTTAGAGATTGATAATGAGATAATGATTAGTAGCTGCTTGTATAATCTCATTATAAGGATCATTGTCATATTGATTAATATAAACTCCATACTCTGCCAGCAAAGCAATTAAGGTAATCACTAGAAAGACATTTTGTAAAATAACAATAGCTTATAAATTTCACATTTTTATATAACAGTAACATTTAAAATAAAACCTCATCAGTTTCCATGATATTTTTTCATATTTTTTTCACTTATATATTTTTATGCTAGAAAGAAGATATCAGCAAAAAATGCTTGAAATGCTTTTTCACCAAATTTATATAATTGATGAATGCTATCAGTTATTAGAATGTTACTGATGAATACCTATTAATAGTAGGTAAGCAACTAAAACTTCTGTCTTGCTCTTCCACCCTTTTGAATCTTCCCACTGATTTTGCACCAACTACTACTGTAGGATGTCAAATATGCCTAAAGAGAGGGAATATTCCCCAGAATACATACATAGTTTTCTCACTTTACAAGTGCTTAGAAATGAAGATATTTCTAGTAGAAGTTTTCTGATTTTTTTTTCTGTCCTGAAAAGGGCATGAAAATTAAGAAATAATAATCTTTGACATGTTGAAATTGAAGAAAGAAGACAGATATTTTCATCAAGCTGGCAATCAACCCTTATTGTTTGATCAGTCTGGATGGTAAGTAGAAAGTCCTTTTAGTCCTTTCTGCCTAAAAGAAACAAAGATCAATGCTAGGATTAAGCCCTGGAAATAAATGAAATACAAAACAGCACCCTGCGTAAGCTCATAAAGCATCATGCTGCCCTGATTTCAGTGTCCAGCCCAATGTAAGCCAAGTTAGATTCATAGGAAGAAGAATTGCCTTCTGTTGTGATGGATTTCACAATTTCAATTTTTTTCTTCTTTATCAAATCATGTATTTCAAGAGCTTAGAGAGAAGTAACATAGAAAATGACTGAAAAAATTTCTAGAACCACATGGAATAAAAGTTGTTCTGCTTTTGGATGTAAAACAGGGTGACCTAAAAAGTAAGTTTTATGCAGCTCCATTTAAAGTATTGAGCAGGTCCCCATTATGGTTAGGACTCTTACTCTCTTTGAAACTGGTGTTCTACAAACACATAAGTTACGGCACCTGTGATCTATCTTTGTATATAAAGTTACTTTTGAGTCAGTTGCCTAATCTGTTACAGTAAGGGAGCACTGGTTAGTACAGTTAATGGAGCTCAGCAGGGTCACATTTTTTGTGTAGAAATAAGAATGGAAGATAATTATGTACAGTGTACAATTACTGAGGCACAAATTCTCTCAAAGTATGCAACCTAATGTGTAGGAAAATAGTTCAGGAACAACTAAATGGCCAGAAACAAGTAACAAATGCATTTTCAATGCACTATTCAGTATTGTGCTCAAGCTATTCATCTCTATCAATCATCAGGGCACACCAGCTTTATCATAGTGCCAACTACACAGCCTCTAAATTTAATTTTTTGAAAGGTGGAAAATTTGAGTCTATGTAGTGGCTTTAAAGTTCTTTAACTACTGAGACTTGAGCTGGGAGATAAGTCCTTAACATGATCTCAACCTACACGCACACAAGTAGACATGGCCAAGTACAAGTAGAGTGTCCCTCTCTCAGGTGCTCTTTGTTCCAAAGCTAAAATAGGAGTATTTTGCTGAACTTCACTGAGTAAATAAATCAAGAAACTAATATTACCTGAGGCTATAGATTATTTGTCTCTTGCTACAGGCAACTTGCTGAGTCTTAAAATTACTGAGGTTCATTGCAGCAGACACTCATCAGGAGCTCTAGAGAGCTAGATATTTGAAGGCATTAAGGGAGTCTGTATCCCTTTGTATCCTTTGGTCCTTTGTATCTTTCACATGTATTTATCCCCCTCCCTTTTGGTAAGAGAATACAACATTATTAAGCAAATGTAACTGCTCCTAAACTACTGTTCTTATTTGTTCTGTAGTAGCGGATACATTATTGCTAAGGTTGGTTTCACAAGGCAGCTTGCTAACACAACAGGTGGTTATCATTGAAGACTATAATAAAGTTTTTCCTCTATCACTATACTTGAAGTTTTTCAAATATCAATAGAAAAATATCAAAGGCAGAGAAGGAACGTAGTTTAAAATATAAATTAAGAATCCTTTTTCATAAGATTGTCATCATTGATACTATCTCTATAAAGAGAATTTTTAAGTGACTTTAAGATGAGCAAAAGAATAATTATCTTTAGCTTTTCTGCATTTAAAATGTGTAATTTTAAATATTGAAATTTTTGTTCTTTTCTACAACGGTCTGTAGCATAATTCCTCGTTACCCCTGATATTTTAAAAGTAGGGTGATGCTCAGTGAATACTCAGTCAGTATAAAAATTAATTTTAGCAATGCAAATTTACCTATTATTCATTCAAACATATCATATGAAACATAGAAATGTTTTTACATATATAAACAAAATTAGATCAGTTCACACTTTCTCTGTCTTAGGTCTGTATTAATAAATGTGTTTCTCAGGAAGACACAGCTTCTTGCCATGCTTTTTCACTAAAGCTTCTTGCCATACTTCTTCACTGTAGACTCACCTCATTCTTTTCCCAGTATTGTGGGTTTTGTGCAAGCTAAGTGTACTATATAGAACTAGTCAGAAGAACAATTGCTTATAAATGCTCTGAGATTTGAAGGAAATTAAATGACCTTAAGAAACATGTAGTTCCTGGTAAGTCTTGGGAATTGTTTACAAATCACTCCCTGTTTTCACAGGTTTTTTTTGAAGTTCTCTAACTGCAAATGTTTGGTCTTATTTTAAAACAACCAAAGCAGTAAATCAATCAAACTTAAAGCTCACATGTTAGTGAGCAAATCTTGAAAAGTATCAATTAAATTTAAATTTAAAACACCATTTTGGAATTGCTAGATGTATAATCAATCGAGGTGAATTTGTGAACCAAACTTGAACTTGAAATAGTTTAATGGTTTAGCCTTTTTTAAGTTTCTCAAGGAAAAGTTGCTAAAAGTATATACTTTTTTTTTCCCCCATAGTAATTATTATCCAGAAATAATTTAAATTATTGTCCTTGGTGAATATAATTTCTGTGTTGTCAGCACTAAACTTTATCATGGATGAACTGTTAGAAATTTATGTGCACCATGAAGCTGAAAATCACCCCTTAACTCATGCTGAAGGAAATGTATTAATATATTTTATTCCAAAAGATTCATCAAAGCTCACTACTTTAAGTGGAAAGAGTTTTGGATACTACCATATTGCAAAAGAAGATTTGAATTTTTAAACTTCCATAGCCTAAGATGTCAGAAACATCATTTTTATGCATACTAGAAAAATCTCAAATTGTGCAGTGCACTGTGATTTTTAAAGGATATTTATCCATTACAACTTTGTCATCAAATATTGCCTGTGGCCTATAGTTATCGTCACTGTGCATTTACATTTCAATTGTAAAAAAAGCCACTTTCTTTTTGTCTTCTCTGATTAACATTTTGAAGCTCTGTAATTTTCCTTGCTGCTCACAGAAACAAAGCACCCAGGCTCACAGAGAAAACCCATTCAGTGAGATATAAATATTTGCTATTCAGAAAATGTCAATGAGGGTTTAGTTATTTTAAACTAAAAAAAGAAAATTACTAATAATGATTGGTTTCAGCTAATGAAATGCTTTTATGCAAATATGTGAACCCTAAATATGACCTGGAAACAAAAGACTGCTTAATAGTTACTATTAAGCAATACATTAGGAGATCAATTAAACAGAACTCTTTCTAATGAATAAGCTGTACAAGAGTTTCTATGGAAACCTGGAAAGAGAAAACCCTAGAATGCTAATTTGCAATTTTAAGAACATAAACTGTTAGAGTCCTGCTAGTGGCTGGCTGGAGATTCATATACCAAAGTTCAAAAGTATCTCACTCTCTCAAAAAAACAGAACAGGAGTAAAAGAATAGAACCATGATATTCATATCCAAGAATGACTTAGGAAAACATTATTAATGGAATATTGTACTTGAATTGGAAATTATGAGCATATAATTCCAAAGTGGACCATCAGAGGGAGACAGAAATTGCAGTTTCTACACAGAAGATCATTAATGTCTCGGAAACACTGAGTGTGAAAAGACACTTCCAAATGCAAGGACAGAGATCCAATGGTTGAAAAAGAACTACCAGCACTCTTGTGTTCTACAATCTTCTGGATTTTCTTGATTTTTAAGAGACATGTTATGGATAGTTATAAGATAGAAGATTCAAAAAAATTAATAAAATGAATGAAAAGTTGATATGGGATGAGTGACAGATTATTTAATTCCAAAAATTGAACGTATTAATTTTTAAAGTACATTGCACTAATTCTAAACCAGTCAAAAAACTGCCAAGTTTCTGAGATAAAATATCATGAAAAAAATAATTACCACTGTTTTTATTCAGTGTGTACATTGGGCAAAATCTGAGATGATATTTTATATCTTCATCTTCAAGAAGCTACAAATGGAATGATCCTCCTGATTTTAAAAACTTTTTCCCATGGATTTCAGAGTCAGGATAGTTAAATCTTTCCATAATAGGCTTAGATTTGGAACAATAAATGTTCTTTCGTTAGACTGATAAAGTTCTAAATGTTTAATCAGAAGCTGGAAACTTATTGTTTCTAATCCTGACTTAGGGTCTACATCAGCATGGAATTTTAAGAGTCAGAAGGGGCCTGTACTAATATTTACAGTGAATGGACACAGCAGAATGGAAACATTTGAGATTAGAGAATTCTAGAAACTATATCTGTAATTCAGGTCATAGCTGCCCCCACTACTTAACTTAAAGAGCTAAATAATTATTTTCTGAATGGGAAATCCATGCCATGTCACACTCCAAAATTGTCACCTGTGCCATATTCACACAAAATGACTTCTGAGTCATTCAGCACTGCCTTCTGCAAAAGCAGAAATGATTTAGGAATGGTAGCTGTGCTAAAAGAAAAACCAGAATACAAACACCACAGATACTCCACACATGGTGATGTGAATTTTAGTCCATCTAACAAACACAATAGTAAAATTTAATCTTTTTTTACAGTCCTGGTTTTTCACTGAAAAAAAATAAATATAAATGAATATATAAGCAATTAAAGTCATTATAGTGCATTTAAGAGCTGAAGATAAACTCAGTCTCAGCTTCATATATCGTTACCAGCAGAAACAATATAATTGTTATATCTCATAGACACCATGAACTTTAAATATTCACTATTTCACTATCCAAAGTTCAAGGAAAAGCTTATTTTAACTAATCTATAAGCCATCTAAAAATTGCATTGCTAATCTCGTTGATCAGTGGCTGAGTCCATACTGTTCAGAATAACATAGTATCTTTAAAAGAAACTGGCTTTTTCAATTGTGCCTTTACCAATTTAGGATTGCAATCTAGATTTAGAATGGTATGGCAGAGATGACAGTTATAAAGTCATTGTATATATTTTTGTTTGAAATATAATTGCAAAATATTTATCAGCTATTCCAGTCTTCAGAAAGATTAGACTGGGCTGTGGCAAAGCTTCATTGACCAAAGACTTCAAGTTCTTATTATATCCTCCTACACTTTACTTTAAGGCAATTCAAAGAAATAACATTAGTTTTCTGTTTAAACAATGTTCGTCTATGATACTTAATTTTAACATGTAGATAATGGAGAAGAAAAATATTGTTATCAGAATTTATAAGGACTGGATGATTTATAAAAAACTTTCAGGAGAGATGTTATTCAATAGATTATAATGATTGTATTTTTTCCTTTCTTCTCATATATCTGAAGTGGATCACACAATACCTAATCTTACAGGAAGCAGTGTTTACAATGATACTCATTTTATTTCTGAACTCCTTTCATAGTACACTGACAATTTCTCTCTTCAATAGAGTAGAATTCTTTATGTCTGCAGCCACAGGAATTACTCCCTCGCATTATGATAAATGTTACATTTACTGTAGTTGACTATATACTAGCACTACACAGCTACCTCTACACAGGTAGCAAGACATTTTATCAGATAGTATATGGAAAAGACTCATAGACTGGCCCTTCTCAATGCAGCTTCTGACAAATTTAGGATATTAATATCTTAGCCATCTGAATCTGTGAAATCTGGTTAAATATTCTAGTAAATTGCAGAGCAAACTTCTATTGTGGATATTCCCTACCTGAGCAGGGAGGACCCGGGGAACTACAGGCCGGTGAGTCTCACCTCCGCCTGGGAAGATCATGGAACAGATCCTTCTGGACAACATGCTTGATCACATAAAGAATGAGCATGTGATCCGAGACATCCAGCATAGCTTCACCAGGGGAAGGTCATGCTTAACTAATCTTGTGGCCTTCTATGATGGAGTGACTGCGATGGCGGATGAAGGGAAGGCGACCGATGTCATTTACCTGGACCTGAGCAAGGCTTTTGACATGGTCCCCCATCACATCCTTATGTCCAAATTGGAGGGAAGTGGATTTGATGGGTGGACAACTAGATGGATAAGCAATTGGTTGAAAGGTCGCAGACAGAGGGTGGTGGTCAATGGCTCTATGTCCAGCTGGAGGCCGGTAACGAGCGGTGTCCCCCAAGGGTCTGTCTTGGGACCGGTGCTTTTTAACATCTTTATTAATGACATGGATGAGGGAATTGAGTGCACCCTCAGCAAGTTTGCTGATGACACCAAGCTGAGTGGTGCGGTCGATACGGTGGAAGGAAGGGATGCCATTCAGAGGGACCTCGACAGGCTGGAAAGCTGGGCTCAGGTGAACCTAATGAGGTTCAATGCAGCAAAGTGCAAGGTTATGCACTTGGGCCGGAAGAACCCCAGGCACCTGTACAGGCTGGGAGGAGTGGTCCTTGAGAGCAGCTCGGCAGAGAAGGACCTGGGGGTCCTGATGGACGAGAGACTTAACATGAGCCAGCAGTGCGCTCTCGCAGCTCGGAAAGCAAATGGGATCCTGGGCTCCATCAGGCGAGGGGTGGTCAGCAGGGATAGGGAGGTGATTGTCCCACTCTACTCGGCTCTTGTGAGGCCCCATCTGGAGTACTGTGTCCAGGTGTGGAGCCCTCAGTACAAAAAAGACATAGAGACTTTGGAAAGGGTCCAGAGGAGGGCCACGAAGATGATCAGGGGGCTGGACCTCCCCTATGAGGACAGGCTGAGGGAGTTAGGCTTGTTCAACCTGGAGAAGAGAAGGCTGCGGGGTGACCTCATTGCAGCCTTTCAATACCTGAAGGGAACCTACACCCAGGAAGGGAGTAAACTCTTTGAAAGGGCTAACTATAGCAGGACTAGGGGAAATGGATCCAAGTTGAAGGAGGGAAGATTTAGGTTGGATGTTAGGGGGAAATTCTTTACTAGGAGAGTGGTTAGGTCCTGGAACAGGCTGCCGAGGGAGGTTGTGGATGCCCCATCCTTGGAGGTGTTCAAGGCCAGGTTGGACGGGGCCCTGGGCAACCCAATCTAGTAAATGTGTTTGTTAAGTGGCCCTGCTAGACAGGGGTTTGGAGTTACATGATCCTTGAGGTCCCTTCCAACCTGGGTCATTCTGTGATTCTGTGATTCTGTGATTCTGTGATTCTTCTTGAATGGAAATACAAGTTTCTTCTCTTTGTGTGCTTATGGGGAGTAATCTACTGAGGTACTGGGTTTGATATGCTCCTGAAAAATCTAGTCTAAGATCTTGATCAATAGTCTGAATTGTTACTTTCATTAATATTTACCTAGGGATTTTTCCTCTTCACGGTTATTAAAAAATAATAAAGAAACTCAAATGTATCAGAAATAGAAGTCCTAGAGCAAGAGTTGTAATGGTTGTGAACTGGGAGCTGAAACTGTACTAAGCTCTACTCTTTTCTAAAATATCTTTAATTATCTTGTTCTCCATCTTCACATTGACTCTGTACATTCAAAAGGAGTACTACGAATAGATCCTTTAGAATAGCCCCATGATTAATGCATCACTTAGTCTAGCAAATGGCATAGCTCTCTTACTTGAGACAAACTTTGATAAATTAGTTGTTTTAGCATTATATCTGTGGTGACCATAGGTTGAGATATATGCTTAAAAAAAAAAAAAGAAAATTAAAAGATATATGTTAAGTAACAGAGAAAGGATTAATAATTTACAAAACAGAAAGAAAATTTTTCTAAAAAATGGGTTTGCTTCACTTTTTTTACAAATATTTTAAAGCCATTAATAAAAGCTATGCATTTCTTATTTACTGAAAATTATTCTTTCTGATACTCAAGCTGTCAGTCAATCATTATTTCTGTTTAGTAGAGGCAGTACACTGCAGTAGGTGTATCATTATAGCTTGACGTTTTTTTTCCAAATGGGGAAATGTCATATTTAATGACACAACAAAGCCTGAAATGCTGAATGAGTTGAAGTAAAAATGAGGCATTCAGTTGATTAATTAAAGGGTAGACTAAATGTGTCTACATAAAATCACACCTTTTTATGTTTCTGTCTTTGGCATTCTGAGTGCAAGCACACAATTCTGTGCTTTGTCTGAGGAAAAGGAAAATCACAGAAAGAGTATATTGTCTACTGTTATGCTAAACACAAAGTTTGCATGGTCCATTTCTCCTTCTGGCTTATTTGTCATAGTTTCTAACAGGTCGAGGTAACATTTCAATAGTGACTGGTGTTTTGAAACAGTGCCTAACTGCTGCTTAATTAAAGATTGAGTAATATTTTCTCTCACTGCCTGGTTTTATCTCAATTTGTTTTTCATTCATAGCACCAGCTCATGAGGAAAAAAAACTAAACATGTCTCATACCTGTTTAAAAGTTATTTTAAACAGGTAGAAAGGTAGAGGGAGAAAGAATTTGCTATGGAGATGCTATGTGAACTTGCTGTAATTTTTTGTGGCTTCTGGTGTGTAACTTGATTGAGGGTAAGCACAATAATGATAAAAGTTTTGCCATGGCTACTGGCACTAAGGTATTGATTTTGTATAGAGTCATAGAATAGTTCGGGTTGGAGGGGACCTTAAAGATCATCAAGTTCCAACCTCCTGCCATAGACAGGGACACTTCCCGCTATATCAGACTACTCATCTCCCAGCAGCCAGGAGAAGAATCAGCAAGCAACCACCAGCCCCTGCAACACCACAAGCTCCTCTAAAGACACTCCAGATTGCATGAAAACAACTTCACTCCCTCAAGGGTTGCTCCAGTGCCACAAGTCTCCTCACCCCAACAGATGTGAATCTGCCTTCTGAATACTCCAGAACTGCAGGATCAGTTGTCAAAAACTTTATCAGCTAAAATATCTGAGCACTGTTTGAAGTTGCCTATCAGCATTTAAGAAGGAGAAAAAAACCCCAACAATTATTGAAAGCTTTCTCTAGGCATACAATGTGTAGTGGCAAAGACATGAAGAAAGTGGTCTTTCTCTGTTATTTGGGTGTCAGACTGTAACCTGACACAGGAGCCACTACAGCTGCCTTCATTCAGTGTCCTACAATTTTCATGAAATGTGATAAATAATTGAGGATCTGTGTTAGCCTAAAATAATATAACCCTTTCCTTACATATTTCCATTTTCTTTTTCATCCAAAATTGCAATGAAATTCAGCCTTTGTGACAACTACATGAAACCAGAAGTTGCACAAATCCATCTTTTTTTTGAGAAAATTTATTGTTCAAAAAGGTGCTGACCAGGGTCTGTCCCACAGCTAAATTTTATGCAAGCTAAGTCTTTTGTCCTGAGTTCATCGTATTGAGAAGCTTAGGAGTTTTGAAAGGGATTAGGATACTTGACCTGTTTATGTTAATAAAATTCTTTTTACTGCTTCCAGTATAAATTTTACTGTCAAGCATACACCTATAATTTTACATTTCTCAGAAAATGTTTTGTCAGGGGATCTTGAGGTATTATTTATGAACTACTTTCCACAGAGGAGTTAAATATAACTGATATGCCCTGCCTCTCAGGATGCCATTAACTCTGTGACACTTCACAGCCTTTGCTAATCAAAATTGCTTTAGCTGACTTTTATTGAAAC
>VZTY01026315.1:50423-66825 GCA_013400935.1 Turnix velox
AATACAATTACTGAAACAGAAAAATTTTACTCAACTGGGTTTTCTCTATGTTCTTATTCTGTGTTGTTTCTAAAATAGTAGTATCTGAAAAAAAAAAATCTCCTTAAAATATGAAAATGTAGGAGCTTATTAAAATTTGCTGCTCTGCAAAATATAGCTACTGTGAAAAATATTACATTACATTCAGCATTGTCTTGGCAGCATGTTCACCATTTTCCAGACACCTAAATTGCATTCTGGCAACACTCACATCCCTAATCCAGACAAAGTCCCCAGAGAGAATATCTTTTACTATGCAAAAGTATTTTTAAAAGAAATCTTTCTGTGTGCTCCTTTGACGCTTTATATTTGAATAAGTGAACAAATTAAATTATTCTGAAGTTTATCTCATATATCTCATATTACACAATCATATCTAAATACTCATTAACTGGGAAAGGCAAATCAATAGAGCTCAAGACCGTGTTTTGCATAGAACTTGTTTCTGATTTCAGTTATTGCTAGTACATGGGAATAAGCTAGGAAGGAAACAAATGAGTAGCTTGCCATTGCTCTTTTGTGTTTACAGACAGACAAGAAAAGAAATTTCATTCACCTCACCAAGTTTCCAGTATTTTGCAAAGCTACACTTTGTCTGACTTCTGAATCTATACTCAAATATTCACATTTTATTTAAATCATACTAATTCTGTGTTCCTGGACTGTATAACTTATTATAGCATTAAAGATCACAAAGCAGTTTCCTGAGAGTAAGAACAACAGATGCCACCTACAGAGATTTATAAGGTTATAGAATATTCTTGTAGCGACTCAGGGAAGACCTTTCCTAGCAAAAGTAAATAAATTGCTCAAAATGTCATTACTTGTGGTTTATCTGTGATAGGGTGAGGCCAGCACCTGGAGAAGAAAAGAGGACCCTTTTACTTTTTCTAGGTGAGAATGCAGTTATGGGCTTCTAGATCTTACTGAGATATCTCTTGTCGTCTGTCATCTCACACACATCCCTTTTTGTTTCACTTCTACCCAAACTCACAGCAATTCCAGCATTCAAGCTCTCCTCCCTCTAACTTTCTTTAACTGGTGGAGTCAAAGCAGTTACAGTTTATGCTGCTGCTCTCTACCTCCCCTGTGTCTATTGTGGCTATTGTTTAGATGGTATCCCTTTCTAAGCCATAGGCTTGGAAATCTTTCAGATTTGCGAAGTTATGGAAAACAAAGACTATTTAATCCTCTGTTAGATTTGTTTCTCGCTTCTTGCAGCTGAGACTACCTGGCCTAGAAACAGGACAGATATGCATTTCAGAGTGGGGTTTCTTTTTCCATTGTAAACAAACTGCATCTAATCTGAGAACAAACTGCATTTCCAGCTCCTGCAGTGCCAAACTTTGCCAGCCCCAGGGTGTATCCTGTGCTACCCACTGTCCCCCAGGACTTTCCCCCAGACCTGCTGCTCAGGCAGGCAGCCTGGACTACTGCCTAATGCTCTGACTTGCCAGGGGAAGGACTCAACATTTGTCCAAAAAGCACATTCTGCCAGCATGACTCAGCTCCTCTTGGAAGGCAACCTTGCTTACCATTTGGTTCCAATTTCCCCAGTTGGGCAACACTTGCCAGCCTGAAAATCAAGTGTTCCCTTAGCTCCCCCTGGCCATTGAAACAAGAAACATCATGGCATAGAACAATATTCTTTACAGGTTTCAGGCAGTATAAAACCCATACATTACCACTCTCTGAGACCAATCATATGATACAATTTTTATCTAGCTGATTTGCCTTCCATTGACATTGGTACATAATGACTTGCACAAAATATGGTGGAAAATAAGTGTTGAAAACCTGCGTAAAGTAGGTAGTCTGTCCCCTCCAAAATCTAGTAATTTATCATAGAAAGCAATCAGCTTACTAAGACATGATGTAGGCTTGATAAATTTATGGTAACTTCCAAATCACTTCTCTCTTCCCAGTGTACCCAGAACTGTGACTATGACATCCATCCTTATATACAATTTGCTCTTGCAGTGGATGTTGAGCAGTGTCAAGACAGGTCTTCAGCCAGCATGCAACTAACATGGCTTCACCAGGGGCAAATCATGCCTGACCAATTTGGTGGCCATCCATGATGGAGTCATATCATTGGTAGACAAAGGAAGGGCAACTGACATCATCTACCTGGACTTGTGCAAGGCATTTGACACTGTCCCGCATGACATCCTGGTCACGAAACAGGAAAAGAAAGGGTTTGACGGATGGACCACTCGCTGGATAAGGAACTGGTTGAATGGTCACACTCAAAGAGTTGCAGTCAATGGCTCATTGTCCATGTGGAAACCAGTGACGAGTGGTGTTCCTCAAGGATCAGTACTGGGACCAGGGCTATTTAACATCTTTGTAGGAGATATGGACAATGAAATTGAGTGCACTCTCAGCAAGTCTGCATATGACACCAAGTTGTGTGGTGCAGTTGATACACTAGAAGGAAGGGATGCCATCCAGAGAGAACTTGACAGGCTTGAGAGGTGGGCCCAAGCCAACCTCATGAAGTTCAACAAGGCCAAGTGCAAGGTCCTGCACCTGGGTCGAAGCAATCCCAAGCACAGATACAGGCTGGGTGGAGAGTGGCTTGAGTGCAGCACTGAAGAGAAAGACTTGGGTGTGTCAGTTGATGACAAACTCAACATGAGCCAGCAGTGTGCACTCGCAGCCAAGAAGGCCAACCAAATCCTGGGTTGCATCAGGAGGAGTATGACAAGCAGATCAAGAGAGGTGATTTTGCCCTGAGGGGGTCCTACAGAAAGGCAGGGGAAGGACTTTTTAATGTGATATCAGATGGGAGGACCAGAAACAACAGATGCAAATTGGAAGGGGGTAGATTTGGACTCAACATAAGAAAGAAATTCTTTACAGTGAGGGTGGTGAAACACTGGAACAGCTTGCCCAGAGAGGTTGTGGATGCCCCCTTTCTGGAGGTGTTCAAGACCAGGCTGGACATGGCACTGAGCAGCCTCATCTAGTGGGAGGTGTCCCTGCCTATAGCAGGGGGTTTGGAACTTGATGATCTTTAAGGTCCCTTCCAACCCAAACTACTCTTGATTCTATGATTCTATGGCAGCATGACAGTACAAACTCAGAATTTTTCTTCTCATAAAAGCAACTGATGCATAGAGATTAAGAGCAGCCTTTCAATAAATTCTTGACACCTCTTGAAAAGCAAGAAAGAGCTGAAAACTAATCCAAGATCTCATTTGGACTGATGCTATATGGACTTGGGTGTTGTGACTAGCTGTAAAACTGCAAATGCATCCAGGTGAGACAATGAGGGGTGAGGAATCAAGGAATGCGTTTGGTGTCATCAATAAAACTGAAAATTTACTATCTGTAGGCTGATATTGAAGGGCATCTAAGTTAATAAAAGAGAAGTATCGCCAGAACCAGCTCATTTGACACGCTAATTTGTGAAGAGCTGGCTGTGTTGTTCAGGCTACTCAAAAACTCTCCTGAATATTTTCTGTCTGCTGCCACATGTCAAAATCATTATCCCCTGGACCATGATATGTTACTAGTCACAGGATTCCAGTTGTCTACACCACCAGCTAGGTACCAGTGGCTGATGTGTGCTGTTGTCAGTATGTGAGCTAGAAGAGTATTTGCAGTTTTCTAATGTAGTGCCAGCCATGAATGTCCGATACGTAATGCCATTTGTCATCCGAAGAATGATTGTGAGATTTTTAGTAAGAATGCATTGTTGATATCTTTCATTCTTTTTACCATGAACTTTGTGTTCTGTGACCTTTTTTTGAAATCATAAATTTCTGAAGACAGATGAAAATTTTCAGTTTTCACTTAAAAGAAAGCAAGGTTTTACTGCTTAGAGTAAAAAACAAACATCTTGGATGTGCGCATGAGGATTTGAACAAACCTGGGATATGTACACTGTTTTAAGTTAAAATTCAAGGTTCAGAAAACAATTTAAAAAGAATCTATGTGTATTTATTATGTTTAAATGATAATTTTAAATTATTGCTTTGGCATTAAAATTCCTTTGTGAATTTCTGCTAAAATCGAAGGCTCGTTGCTCTTACATTGATTAATATTTTTGTTTGAGTCTGGATTTGAAGTTGGTGCCTGTGAGGATGTAAGTCAGATCTGAGACTCTACATAACCTCTGCGTCTAGTGAGAGAATTGAACCAGTCCAGATTTATAGGACAGGCTGAAGGACTAGTATCAAAACACAGCAGCATATATGTCAAAGAAACAATAATTTCTTAACAAGGATTTAATAAGTATTCTAAAGTCACAAAAATGTAGAGTAACAGGAAACCAACTTTGCTGTTTTATATAACAATCATGAAAGCCGTTTTTTTTTCATATAAAATGAGACTGGCAGAATAATGATGGTTTAGTCTAGGTATGAGAAGAAAATGAGATAAGAGAAAAGCACAATGATGAAAAAAATAGACTGTGACCTATGAAAGGAGACATTTGTTGAAATTTAGTTCAAAATTTGAATTATAGCCAGTCCTTTCAAACACTTCTATAACCCCAAGCTGCCAGACTCTAGAAGTATTTCTGATTAAAAAATAAACAGCAGGAGACAGATGTGGAGAACATTGATTTTATCAGTGACAATACACGTACCAACCATAAATATAAATTTTCAATCTTTAGAGCAGAATATTTTTGCTAACTGAAAGGGATAGGGAAGAAACACTTTAAAAGCTTATTGACATGTTTTTCCTGTGACCGGATTTCTCTCAAATATGTCTGAAGCGTCTACTACTAAATATTATTCATGATTTGATATGATTTTATTAAATTAAAATCTGCAGTGGCAATCCCAAAAAGCTGCATAAGCACTGAGTATGGACATACCAAACTCTACTGGTATTTGTCAAACACTTCATCAAACAGTATTGCACAAGAATTGCATATATCTAGGTATAAAACATGGCTGCTTTATTACTGTATTTTTACAATTACAGACTAATTTGTTAGTAATGATTGTAATGTGTACAGCAAAAACATGTCTGCGTGCTAGCAGTCTGCTGTCTGCAGAGCAGAAAGTGAGAAAGGCAGCACAGTGATAGCAAAACTGTTTAACGCAGCGTTGAATCAGTTAAACAGGGTGATTTGGTGTCTGGAGAGACGGGGTTAACTGGGACATCATAAGTGGGGAAGGCTGGGAAAGTGCTGACTGCTGGATATCTGGCAGTTATTTAATGCTTGAAAAATAATCAGGTAGAATTTTTGTGTTCTAAGAATCAATGCCATTTAAACAAAAGTGGACAGAAGACATATAAACTGGAGATATTTGAAGTTGCACATTGTGATCATAACTAAAAGCAATAGTTAAAAGGTACATAGTTATACTAAACTATAAATTCGCATGCCAGAAAATGCAACAGAAAGTTGGACAGATTTTAAAGTTCACTCCTGAAAAAAAGGTAACAGCTGACAAGCACCCTCAGATTTAGCTGCTTGCTAATATGGGGATTTTTTTAGGAGGTAGGTGAAGAGTGATTTTTGTTGTGGATTTTTCCACCCACAGTGTTTAGAAAAAAATATGATCTTAATTCTTTAAATGTCTTGACTCTGACCTGGCTTATCCCATTTCAACAGAAAAGTGAATTACTCTGGTAAATTTGGAAGAAATCTATATATGATACTTGCTCAGTAGCCCTCAAGTAGGATATATGAGTAACCAAAATGTTAGGACAGGAGAGGAATTACCAAGAAAATAATTGCAGTATATTTTGGTTAAGAGGACCTAAAGGAAAGAGGGGAGGTACTATTTGCCAGGGAATATAATGACAGTACAAGAGGCAATGATTTTAAACTGGAGCAGGGTGGGTTTAGGTCAGACATTGGGAAGAATTTTCATCATGAGATCAGTTAGGCATTGAAACAGGCTGCCCAATGAGGTGATGGAGGTCCCAAACTAGGAGATGAGACTCTGAGCAGCCCTTGAATGTCACTTCCAACCCTATGATTCTATGGTTATGAACCACTTCCATATTTATACTTGTTTTTCTACAGCACCTCATAAATTAAATTTTTTAAATCACTATCTGTGGACTCAGAGGCTAACATTTTACTGCTGGTAACTGCACTTGTGAAGTAATTTTCAACAAAATTTTTAGACTATTTGTTTTAAGGTACCAAATTTTTCTTCTTTTTTTTTTTGCCTGCTAGGGGGTTTCTAACAACTGTGCCTTGGTAGCCAAAGGTTCATATAATATTAATGCTGGAGAGAATACCCAATTTTAATGAGAAAAGATAGTTTGTATTTTTCCATGAATCCTCCAATATTTTTTTTGAAAGTGGTATCTGCAAGTAGTAGCAAAGATTTATTGATAGATATTCATTTTAAGAGTACACTTCATAAACTTTTCCTAGTCCTGTTTCATTTCTTACAAGATTTCAAACTGCCAGCTACTGTCTTTGTGCCTTAAAAGGCTATTAAAGTCTTTGTGTCTACATGAAAATGAACAATTTACATATTTATTGCTTATGGTTTGTGTGCTAGCTGAACCATCAGCAATGTTCATAGAATGCTACGTGAACTGGAAGGGGAGTCATTCATATGGCTGTGAATGGGACTAAAAGTGCAAAGAACAAGTACAAATATAAAGAGATTAGCAGCTGAATGTTGTCCTGAAGAGGAAATAATGACTAAATACACAGAAAGATTATCAGAGGAACAGTGTATTGCAAAGTCTATCTATCAAGTTTCTGAGGCGCTTATCACAATGCCACATAATTACCATATATATCAGATCATTTTTCTTGAGGGACTTCGTGTCTTCATGATTCTACAATTTCTCTTCATATGAAGTTCCTAGATAGAACAGAAGTCATTTAATTTGTAAAGATATGTATCATATCAACATCCTTTTATCAGGAAATTGTGCTCTAACATCATTAGTTATATAAGAGCATAGGGTTATAAATAAATAGAAAAAGTATCAGTTACATCATATACTTATACACATGTATTCATATTTACATAAGTAGCATTTATAATCTGATGGAAGGAGCAAGAAGTAGATACATCTATGCAATTGTAGAATTCAGTCCACAGGTACTGTATTACCTCTGATTTATGTACTCTTTGAATGCAGAGGGAAAACGTAGAATATTCTGCAGATGAATGTTAGAATACAATTTGATGTAAATTGAAGATACCCCTGATGTTTAATATAGTGATATGGGAGTATGGTACAC
This sequence comes from Turnix velox, assembly GCA_013400935.1. NCBI lineage: Eukaryota > Metazoa > Chordata > Aves > Charadriiformes > Turnicidae > Turnix > Turnix velox. Next base: position 57,646 of record VZTY01026315.1, read on the forward strand.
TGATAACTTGGTTTTGAGCACAAAGTGTAAGATAATGTGGCAGTACATACAAGGTTGTAGGCATTTTCTCGTTTGTTGTGTTTCTTCATTTTTTTAGCCTATAGATGTGGATTATATAACTCTCTCATTTCCCGTATAGCATTTGCTCTGGTCTCTGCTGGAGTCAGAAGACTGGAATAGGTGGAGACCAGATATTTTCTGCAATTAGAATAGCTACTTTTTCACATCAAGGGCAACTATATAGTAGAAATTATTAATGCTAGATGATGTAGGTTAGATTTATAGAGACTTTTTTCTTGGATTTCCTGAATAGGGCAGTTGTGCTGATTTTCTTGTTTTGTGATTTGGATAATTTCATTAGGGTTTTAATTCTGTCTTTTTCTTCCTATGGTTTTCACCATGAACAACCTCATAACACCAAATGCAGGTTCTTCAATGAAAAAAGGTACTGAGATATCTTCTGAACTCAGCCATGAGACCTAATTTAACAGCAAGTGATTATACAATGATCAAAGCCTCATAACCAAGGGGGGAGAGTAAATTGGAAATTTTATGATAATAATAACCCAGGTCATCTAGTATACAGGTAGAAGAGAAGAGCTGTGTCAGCATGAAGCCTTCTTAAACTGCCTCTGCACACATGGACAATAAACTTTCATTCTTGTGAATCTCATTTGTCCCGTATAATATACATCATACAATTGACACATCATAAATGTTATCACCCTATATGATAACTTCTTTGTGTATGTACTGACTCTTATTCCTCCCTTACAGGAGGGATTTGTTTCAGATAACTCTCCTTTATGCCATGCGTATGACTGACAAAGTGCATACACAGTGTGCACCATTGATTCTTGTTGAAAGTTCATTCATTTTACCAGGTTGATAGTGATTGTTCTTTATCACTTGGCACAAAGGCTCTTATTTTAAAAATGTATTATCTTACGTGGCACTCATTTATAAAAATTGCACTATTACTCCTGCTGATGACTTCACTTTGGTGGACTCCTTTGAAGTGCAGAATTTGTTTTAGCTTGTTTGCATTCTTAAATGGCTATATCAGTAGCTTGTGCTTACATTTTGCTGTGCATATCTCCCAAGGCTGGTAGTCATAGTGGTAAATACTGGAACTAAAAAGCTGGCAGGTTGCAGATGTGTGTGTGTAGGGGTGTATGTTTGATAGTTTTTACTGTCTATTCCTTGTTTAGAGGTAAATTCTGCTGTCTCTAGTGTTATGGATTATAATCTACAACTCAAGCAGCACTGTAAACTTAGGGAGAAATTTCACAGAGGCAATATTCATCTGGAGTAAAGAGGGCATGCTGGGAAATGTGCCTCAGGCAGACTCCTTTGTTTTAGATAATTGGCCATGTCATTGAATATCTGCAAACAGCGAATATCAGGTGTATGTAAATTATACTGGCTAATTTGTTCAAATTCATTATAGGGATAAATTTTTCAGTCTATGTTAGCTACTTATTTGGGTCTCATTAATAGAGTATTTCTGGAAATGGATCAACAGCCTTCAGAAATAGAAAGTTTGAGTGGAGGTTAATTTCTGCATTTTTAAAGAACTGGTGTGGAACCAGAACGTATTCTGAACAAAGAAAAAAAGATAATCTAATGGGAATGAGACCGTGTCCTCACTTCTGATCTTAAAATGAAAGTGTACAAAGTTTCATCTGGGATCATGTTCATGTTGTGCATGATCAAATACTCCTGAGGAATATTTATTAACTTGAATAACTTTGTGTGCCTTTAGACTTGACCTACGCAGGGGCAGCTAAGTCAAGTTCTCCAGCACTTCTGATTCTGAAGTTACATAAATTTTGGATGCGGTGTATAGATTTCTCCTCCAGACCTTCAAGATACAGACTCCTGTCTTCTAACTCTCTGTATGTTTAACTGAATACATTAAAGAATTAGTCACTTGGTCAGTATGAAATACAACATAGAACAAGAACAAAAATTTGAGCCTCTTAGCCTAACTGAATAGGATGTTGACTTAATTAGATGTTAACTGACATTGTTCTTTCTTTGTAGACCTGATAAAATAGTGAGATGACTTTGGACAGAAAATGTTGAGATTATTTTGATTCATCTCAACTATTTCCAGGGTATCCTCTCATTCTGGAGAGTCTTGTCATTATAATGTCACTTAGTATCCTGCTATAAGGGGGTAATTCCCAGCTTGAAGGTGGCCAACTCTCCATAAAACTGTTGTGGGAGAAATGATCATAAACATGATTATGCAAAGAACCTCTACAGTCTGATAACCTTGATATTATTTCCTAATCTTTCATTAAACATTTTTTTTCTCTAATTGTAGTAATCGTAGTAAGAAAACAGTGTAGGAGAAAAATCCTGTAATCTGCAAACAGTACAATAGATGTGGATGCTTCATAATTCTCCAATCTGTTGATTTTCCTTATCCACTTTATGCTATAAGTCTGTAGTATAGGGGTTTTTTTAAGGTAGGCTCAGAAAAATGTATGTAATCTGTCTCCTTTTTGGCTGCTATTCCTTAGTGATCCCTTCCCATTATTTTAATTTCTGTGTATTTGTCTTCCCTTCTATAACTGGAAGGCATATATTTTAAGGATGTCACTTCACCCAGCCATAGAGAGATCAGTGTGTCTGTTTTTGTCTTTCAAGACTACTGTTCAGATTAACACTATTTCAGTATACTATAATCCGTATAATAAAAAGGTCTATCATTGTAATTCTTTGCTTAGATAACAATTACAAAGGTCTCTTCTACAGTTTTTCAGGGTTAACTATTAATTTTCAGTTAATAACTTCTTAATTTCTCAAAAAGTAACAAATTATGCAAAGCTTTTTTATGAGCATAAATGAAACACAATAAATGAATACAACACAATACAATGAAATACAATATAATAAAATGCAATAAACAAAACAAAACAATAAGTAAGAAAATAAAGATCTTCACATATTTATATTGCAGAAGCAGCCAATTGATATGCTTACTTCCCTTTGAGGTAATGAAGAAAATCCAATGGGAAAGAAGTCTCTTACTGTTAAAGTTTCATTAAGGTAAAGCCAAGCCTAGATCTCAGACACTGCTAGCTTTTAATTACATGTATGTCGTTCTAGACACTTGTGAAGACAAAGTTTTGATGCATGTAGGAAGATATTGTTCTATTACTGAATGCCCCGAAGAGGAAAGAAAGGCTTAGCAGGCTCTAGCTTCAATGCTTGTGGAAAACTAGAATAATTCCTCTTCACCCTAAAGCTGATGACACATTTAAGGGGTCATAAGAGAAAGCTCCTTTTTATTTGGTGATATCCAAACAACAAAGTTTTAAAAGATATTACATCTCCTAACAAGCCTTCAAGTTTCCATCCCATTCAAACTTATCTCCATTTATTTTAGTATCAAAATTAAACATAAACAAAATTGTCAATTATTACTTTACCAGCAATCACATCTTTCCTTAAGTATAAACAAGTTCATAGCACTTCTGTCATAGTGATAAGCAGGCAGCAAGACAAAATACAAAATAGATTTTGACTTCCCTTGGAGGGCAGTATAGTTTTTGAGGTCACCTTAGCTCAAGCTTCAGGTAGGTACAGCCCCAACAAGGCTTCAGCATGGATTCAGGCAGCCAATACAGTAGGAACAACTACCAGCAAAAGCCCAGGCCAAACTCTTAACATATCAGATACAAAGTCTAGAAACAGAGATCCCAAAGCATTAGAGATAGCTAATTGATGGTGCTCATAAATTATAAAACAATACCATTGCATTATAGCCTTACCTTTCAGGTTTCATGGAAATTGAAGCGGTTAGGGTTTTTGCAAACTTTGCAGACATAAGAAACAAATATGCCACCAGACAAGTACAAATCCATCTCATAATCTTGATAAAACTTTAACAAAAAATGGACATAGTTTAGTCTTATGTTTTTGTTACTTTATACACTTAACATCATTCACTAACTAAATAATTTGAGCATAAAATTCAAATCAATAAATGAGTGATCTCAGCTTTTTTGATTCACATTCTTATATTACATCATCTATAAAACCTCTGTTAGTACAGGCGGTTGTATGAATGTCTGAATCTGAAGAAATTGGGGAGAATATCTGTTGAAGTGATAAATAGCTACTGGTTCATGTATCTACATTAAGTGATTTTGATATGTAGGCTTTCCAAATGGACTAAGACAATCATTCAGCACCATGGAGTGAGTGCATTACCTCATCAAATCCTTTGGCTTGTCAAAATATCATGTTAACTCAGATTCAAGACTGTAATGTATTCCATGTCTGATTTTCCTTGAATGCCCACACCATCCTTGTTTCTTGAAAAGGAAGATATAACTACTTAGAAACAAAAGTCAAGGTCAATCTGATTTCACAGCAGCATTACATAAAAAATCTTTGCTATATGAGTTTACATTCTGCTTAGTCTAAGGGGAGAAGTAGTGCTGCCTGAAAGTTAGAAAAACAATACCTGTGGTAATGTACTAGTGCAAAAATAAATAACATATGTATTCTTTTTCTGGATATTTTAATGTAGCTTTCAACACTATATTGTATTTCTTTAACACAATGTAGACATAAAACCACAGAATAAGAAATCTTATGGAAATAATACCTAATAAATATCTAATTTCTGTTGTGAAGCTTGAAAAGATATCTGTTTAGTAGATGGCTATGTGCTTGCAAGCAGTTCACATAAAAGGTATAATTGTTACATGATAACTTAAAGCTACAATGAGCAATAGGATAAATATCGTCGGAGTATACTAATCAAAGTTGTTCACACAATGCTTCCAGGAGCTGCTATATGTGAGACTGAAAACCATTCCGATAGCATAGAGAGCAGTACATAGTGCCTCCAGAGCTAAAGTGAGCTAGTCTGCCCTGTAAACAAGCAGGAGCCTGTCTGCACAGAAGGTGCACCATGGTAAACTGTACTGTAAATAACAGGTCTTAGACTCAAGTTTCTATCCCTCATTCCAGACAGCTTCCAAACTACCGCTGTAAAATTAGAATCACAATTTAATGACCCTGTCATACTCCTTTCTGTTTCTGAGAGAAAACTAAATAAAAGGAAGCATAACAAAGCAACAACCATCCAAGTTCCCTCTCCCACTTCAACATGTGTGCAGATCAAATATGTGTTCAACTTAGAATACTCTTTTCTGGAAGTTTTGTTGGACTAAATATTCATAGGCCAATATGATTCTGAATTCATTCTGTGTATCATTGGCAACTGGAAGAGCCAAGAATGGAGTTATCTTTCAGATAATATAAAGACATTAGCAGCCGTAACAGTTACAATTCATCCTACTGAAATACAGCACCCTGACTCTTGTAGAAACTGTGTGTAAAATTGGATGATAAGGAATAGATTTATTTAGCAAGGAACAGACTAGCAAAGCCACTGGAACATCCTGTCTGTGGTATTTTTTTTAATATAGTCAGTATGTACTGTTTGTCTGGACTTTAAGGTACACACTAACAGACATTTTTTATAGTGATCATTCTGCAATGCAAATACCCTGTTCTGCCCAGACTTCAATAGTCTGCTAAACATGTTGTTATTTCACCCTTGAAAAAAAAAGAAAAAAGTTAATAAAAGATAAGAGACTTTTGAAGAAGGTGCGATTGCATTATTTAAAAATTATACATTTTTTAAGATAAAACTTTAACACATGTCAGGAGAAGTCAACACTGCATTATGGATGGTAGTGATTATGTTATCTGTAAACTTTGAAGCTTTACATACTGATGTGAACAATTGACTCCGTTGTTTTGTCATTACCATCAGCATTCCCCTTTCAGAGCTGCAGCACTGGCTGCTGTTTGCATAGCAAGAAGTAAGGAAAGATTGTTTTCCCTCTAATAGTTTAGCCTGAGTTGATAGTGACTTTTCACCTTCCTGTCTGATGCTTGTTTTTTGCCTGGATCTTCACTTGAATCATTAAAAAGCTAATTGAAAAGAATAGCACAATTTACTAAAGCTTCTGGACATTGTTTCTGTGTTTTTAATCTCACTTCTTTATTCTGTTGCATTGGATTACAATGCATGTTAAATATCTACCTATCAGACCAATGTCTAGTAGCTAAAACACAAGAAGAAATATGTATTCTTTTTATTGATATATGCATATTGTCTGAATATTTCAGGAATTTTTATTATTTATTCTACAAACTGCATTACTTTAAAAGTTGCTCAAAACAAAATCTGTAATTCATTCTGTTTCTGTATCTGATTAAGTATATTGTGGAGCATGTACTGCCCTGCCACCAGCTGTTCTCCAAGCTCAGCCTTCCTTCATTGCTTAAAGAACAGAAAGAAAAATTAGTCTTCTACTGTTCAATTCTGTTTCAAATAGAAGTGTACAATGAGAAGTACATTCTTTAACTAAAATGGAGCTGAGCCAATAGCAAGGTGTTTTATGACCCAGAAAAAGCAATGAGCAGGGAAAGGTTTTATCATCCATTACTTCCAAATAACTTAACCCTGAGATCTACTTTGTGTAACTCTGACTATCAGTGGAAGTCCTCTTGACTTACTCCTGTTTCTTTTTGTCTCGTTTCCTCAAGCATTAAGAACTATAGACTTTATATTTGGGGTGTTTAGTTCTGGACACTTATCTGTTATTTAATTCTTTAAATTAAAATATGCTAGGGAAAAATGTTGACAAAAGTTATTTCATAAATTTGTGTAGGTCCACCATAGAAATTGTCAGAAAAATACAACTTGCTTTTACATAGTGAGAATCATGAGGCTTTATAACCCAAGGAAGGCACTCACATGAAATTCACTGCACTGTTATTTTATGGTCTATCAGATATAATAACAGAATCCATTGTTCACTGAAGTAAAACAGGGCCTTGTTTTCTGGTGAAAATTTAAAAAAAATAAAAAAACAAGTAAGTTAAAACAGGAAAAAAAGTTTCCCCATCCTGCCAAAGGACTAATTTTCCCTTTCAAGGGCACTGAATACATATGGTACCTCAAAACATAAATTAATTAAACCAAGAAGGAGCATTCAAATAATTTCAATATTTTGAAGCATCTAAACTACTGAATTGACTAAAAGTATGAAATAATGCCATCATAGTTTGTAAATTTCTTGTGTGATCTGCTGCTGTCAATTTGCTCTGGTCTTGCTGGGGGATTTCAACCACTGTCCACCACTGGAAAAAAACCACAGCCAGATGCCAGCAACCCAAGAGGCTCCTGGAGTGCTTTGATGGAAACTGAGGCAGGAAATAGTCCTACATGAGGAGGTGCCCGCTAGATTCATCAGTGACCTCATTGGGGATGTCAAAATTGGAGACAGCCTGTAGTGCAGCAACCACATGCTGGTAGAATTCATGGTACTGAGGAAAGTACTTCAGCCAAGGAGAAAAGTCAGGACCCCGAACTTTATAAAAGCAAACTTCCATCTCTTCCAGGAGTTACTAAATAGTACTCCCTGGGAAATGCTCCTGGGGGACAAAGGGGTACAACAGAGCTGGCAGCTCTTTAAGGATGCTTTCCAAAGAGCACAAGTGGTCTACATCCCCAAGTGCAAGCGGGAAAGGGAAGAGACCAGGGTGGCTGAGTTGAGACCTGCAGGTAAAACTGAAAAACAAGAAAAAACTGCAGAGACAGTTCAAGTTGAGTCAGGTTTCCTGGAAAGAATTGCTGACCATTTATGCGGAAAGGAGGTCAGAAAGGCCAAGGTGTGGCTGGGGCTTAACTTGACAAAGGATATTAAGAGCAAGAAGAAGGGCTTCTATAGGTATATAAACTTAAAAAGGAAAATTACAGAAAGGATACCCCTGACTTGAGTAAGAATGGTGAACTCATGAAAATAGATGAGAAGTCCAAGGTATGCAACATCTACTTTGCCTTAGTCTTCACTGACAAATCTTCTCCTTACAATGGAGTTGAAGGAATACTAGATGGACATCAGGGGAAATAATGTCCCTCCTGCTGCGAGTAAAGAGGAACCTGAACATCCACAAGTCTATGGGACCTGATAAGATGCATCCTGGAGCCCTGAGAGAACTTACTGATGTAGTTGATGTAGTTCCTAAGCTTCCTAAGCCATTCTCCATGATATTTGAGAAGACACGGCAGTCAGGTGAAGTGACTGGTGACAGGAAGAAGGCAAACATCACACCCATTTTCAAAATGGGTAAAAGGAGGATGCCAGGAACTACCTGCCAGTCAGACTTCCCTCTGGACCTGGGAAGACCATGGAACATATTCTACTAGAAGCTATGCTATGACACAGGGAGGACAGAGACATGATTTCAGACAGCCAATACCGTTTCACCTTGATTGCTTTCTACAATGGAGTGTCTACATCTGTGGACATGGACCCATCTATCTAGACTTCTGTAAAGACTTTGACATGGTCCCCCACAACATCCTTCTGTATAAGTTGGAGAGTAATGGATTTGATGGATGGAGAAGGAACTGGCTGGAAGGTTGCATCCAGAGGGTAGTTGTGCATGGCTCCATGTCCAGGTGGAGAGGAGTGATTGTGGTGTCCCTCAGGGTTCCATTCTGGGGCTGGTGCTGTTTAATATTTTCACCAGAGATATAGACAGTGGCATTGAGTGCACCCTCAACAAGCTTGTTGTCGACACCATACTGAGAGATGTGGTCAGCACACTGGAGGAATGGGACATCATTCCTGGACTAGCTGGAGAGGTGGGCCTCATGAAGTTCAACAAGGACAAGTTCAGGGTGTTGCACTTTAACCAGGCCAGTCCTTGTTGACTTACAGACTGGGAGGCAACTCAATAGAGAGTAGTTCTGTGGAAAAGGATTTGGGAGTGCTGATGGAAGAGAAGGTGGACATGAGTTTACAGTGTGCACTTGCAGCCCAGAACGCCAACCATATCCTGGGCCGCATCGGGAGAGCCATGGATAGCAGGTCAAGAGAGGGGATTCTGCCCCTTTACTCTGCTCTTTTGAGGCCACACCTGGATTACTGCTTCCATCTCTGGAACCTTCAGCAGAGGAGGGACCACAGAGAGTCAAAGAAAGGCCGTCAGGATGATGTGAAGGATGGAACACCTGTCCTATGCAGACAGGCTGAGAGAGTTGGGGCTGTTCAGCTGGGAGAAGAGAAGACCCCAGGGAGACCTCATAGTGGCCTCCCAGTACCTGAAGGAGGTTTACAAGAAAGCTGGGGA
>VZTY01026315.1:67866-97191 GCA_013400935.1 Turnix velox
TGGACAATGAGCCATTGACTGCAACTCTTTGAGTTCGACCATTCAACCAGCTCCTTATCCAGTGAGTGGTCCATCCATCAAACCCATTCTTTTCCAGTTTGGTGACCAGGATGTCATGCGGGACAGTGTCAAATGCCTTGCACAAGTCCAGGTAGATGATGTCAGTTGCCCTTCCTTTGTCCACCAGAAGAAGGAAGAAGTTTTTCATCACCTGTGTGATGAAGCACTGGAGCATGTTGCCTGGAAAGGTGGTGGAGACCCCCTCCCTGGAGACATTCAAGGCCAGGCTTGTTGAGGCTTTGAGCAACTTCATGAGCAACAGGATGTCCCTGCTTACTGAAAGGGGGATTGGATGATATGGCTTTTGAAGGTCACTTCCAACCCTGTGGTTATATTATTAGGTGATTTATAGTAAAAGAGTTTATAGGGACAGATTATTTGTATTTCAAAGAAAATAAATAAATAACTCTATTCCTCTAGAAGGCATAAGAATATTGTAATTATTCTCCAATTATTTTACAAAAGAAAATTATTACTTCTGTAGTTATCAATATTTTGCAATTGTTCATATGCATTTAAAAGTGGCATTTACTTTACCTATAAAAAGTCACATAGATTTATTTAAGAGAAATAAGAAAGATAATAGCCCATAACAAATCATGAACATGATCCAGCATTAAGCTTAGAATATATATGCAGTTGTAAGCCATGTCAGTGAGTTCAAGCAATTTTCATTTTAAGGAAGTGTTTTCTTCTGCAGAAGAAGTTCCTGCTTCTGTTATTACTCTAATATTTTTGTCCTGGTTTTCTATTCTGGGACATTAATTATTACAAGTACCAGAAGGAAAACATGATCGTGGTCAGAATTGGCATCACATGTAATAACGTGGAATTTGCAGTGAGGGACCCTGAACTTAAGAATCCATGAGATATTCTGCCTACATCAAACTGTCAGTAAGGATTATAAATTCAATTTTTCAGAATCACAACAAAAAGACAAGGTTTTCATGATAGAGCTGACAGTCTTGGCATACTGTGGAGTCAATACAGAGAAGCAATTCCGCTACTTATTGCAGGGGCAGTTTTCCTCATATTTCAATAATTATATGATTGGATGACAAATAGAACTAGAAAAAAAAAAAACAGAAGCAGCAGTTAGTGCTGATCTGGACTAATTAATACATTTTTAGGAGAATGCATTGAAAATTAAATTTTTTTTCTTCCTTTTGTCCTTACCTCCGGCCACTTTGAGAAATCCTATGTGAACTGTCTTTTATGGAAATTGCTATACTTTCCTCTATATGGTTATAGTTACAGAAAGTTGGAAGATTTTTGTGAAGCTTTTAGCTTAAAGGAAGTAGTTCAAATATCACCATGTTATATGGAAATTCTTTCTTCCAAATTCAGATTCAATATATAGATATATAATTTTTCCCCCTCTGAATACAGTAAATATTACTAAAGAATAGTTTTCTAGTCTATGAGTTAACTTTCCATTATGTAGCTCCCAAAATGTCTTGCATGTCTGGGACTTGTAAATCTGTTTGAATCAAACTCTATGAGTACAAATACGTTGCTGCTTGTTCTCTCACTCTAAGTAGTTAATATGTTGGATTTCTATTATTTGGTGAGAGGAGAAGAGATTCTTCCAGAATTAAACTGAATAATCAATTCTGCAGGAATGAGGAGGAAGGTAATTCTAGAATTTGCTTGAACTGGTGCTTAGTTTTGCAGGGTGTGCAGAATCAAAGGGGTTCAACAAGGTTACTTTTAGCACCCCTACAGTTCCAAAAGTTGCAAAGTTGATAATTCATCTCAAATAATCCTTCCAGGATGCCGGTGATACAGAGAAGCATGGTAACATTAAGTGATAGCTGGATTTATATCAAGAAGTACTTATAAGCCAAGTTTTAAGACACTATAACTAGTTCTGTGTTTGGTTTAGTTTTTTCTTTAATGAGACCTTTTGACATACAAATGTTACACATTGAGATCAGTTATTGCTGACTAGTCCTAGCAGAAGATCTATCTCATTCCAGAAATAATAGAAGGGACTTTAGAAGGAGAATCAATATAAAGAAGTTGAAGTGGTTGTAGACTGAAGGGTATTCCTTGAGATTCCCATATTATTAACCACTGAAGTTAAAATGCAATACACAGTTAAATTTTACTTTTTATCACATTGTCAGAAATAACTGCATGAAGTATGTTTTATTAATTACATTTGGCAGGAATTTTATTAATTTTAAGCTGATCTCTGGTGATGGTAATGACTTAAACTTTATAATTTGAAAACCTAAGTATCCAGAATTACAATCCGAGAAGGTTTGATTTTTATCTATTTTTATCAGGAATACTCACTCTTTTGAGGTCAGAGTTAGGAGCAGTGTTAGGTTGAGAACATCTCTGTGAACTGTTGAATCCAGCCTTATGCATCCAGTCCCTTCTATATACAGATGTAAATTTACATCTTCATAGTTTTATATCATCTTACAAGAAATGTTGCTTAATGATGTCTCATTTCTTGCATCTAATTTTAGTCCACTTATTTCTGGTTGGTTTCCAAATATCTTCTTGGAACTTTGGCCTTTATTCAAAGTCAGATCTATTTTAAGCCTTTTTTTTTGTTAGCTACATAACCCATCTTTGTGTGCACTAGTTTTGACTTTTTTGGCTAGTGAGAAGCTTTGGCACTTCCCTAATCATTCTAGTTGGTCTTCTTTTCACCCCATCCAGGTGGCATTGTTTTCCCTTGATACATTACCTTGATTGATTACTTCAGATACATTACCTTGAAATACTGTAGAACTCTCATCTCCCATACTCTATCTCACTTAGATCCTAAATGCTTCTTGAAATTTGTACTACTGAATTTCATGTTTTGTTATTCATAGCTATCTCTTAAGCTATTCCGTTCCTCTTTTTAATGATAATACCTCCCTGTCATCTTACATTAGCATGTGCCTGTCTTTTATGCAATTGCCATTAATAATAAAAAAACAAAAGCCATTTGAAGATTATTCTCTCTGGAATTCTACTAACAGTACAGTAATTATTTTATCAATACAAGTTGCTTTAATTTCACCGTAAGTTTTGCATTCTCCTTAAAGTAACTGTTCACTTGGTGTATAGCTCCTGCACAAAGCCTTCTTTTCCATGTATGACCTCAAAATTTCCCACACAAATGCACTATTGCAAATGCTTTACTGAAACTTACACTAAAAAGACCGTGTTTCCTAATTTTATAATAATTTATCAAATAGGGCATAATCAGTCACCAGTAAATAATTTTCCATTTACAAATGGATCAGTAATTATTGTTAATAGAAAATCTGTTCCACAACTTTAATATTATACTCAATCATTATTTCCATTTATGAAATTGCAGCCATAAATATCTTACCTTCAGATACTACACAATACTTGAACATTGTTAAAACACTTTGAGATACTAAGTAGAAAATTTTCTGAAAAGCAAAGAATTCTTCCATTTTTTTGTCATGTGTAGTGTTCAAAGATGTACATCTAACAGTTGTTCTGTGTGCACATATAACTTCTATGTGTTAAAGAATTCTTCTTTGAATGGGTGTTTTCGTTTGTGAATATTTTTTTAAAATTAAAATACTGTTTTCTTCTTTGCCAAACTGTCACTTTCATAAGCTGTCAGTTAAGATAAACTCACACACAGCTTGGGTTTTATGTGAGATAGTAGGCTTTGATCAAAAAGATAAGGATATTTCAAGAATTATCATCAGTACTAACCATTTCAGCCTCTTATCACTCTGACATTTGACATTATCTGACCAAATATCAAAGATCTAATTCTTTCTTGTTTTAAATCTAAGTAGAATTCTTCCTGTCTAATATATGCATCTGTGTAGAAAAAACAAAGTAAATTTCAGCTTTCTTCATTAACTGGATATTTTAAATTAGCATAACTATGTTAAGAAGGATTTTATGCAATTAACATGGAAGAATTGCAGTAAACTAAGATTATATTGATTTTGTTATAATTTGGAAAAGATATAATAAAACCTAGTCATATTAGTCTGTGCATCATATGCAATTATTCACACTTTTTTTCTAGACTATGTTTGAAGCTTAAATGACATGTCTGTTCTTCATCTATTTCTAGAGAATGCCAACAGTCCACTTATGTCTGTGTTCCAAATGAGTCTTCACAACTTATGGGATCCATTTTTGCTCACTTTGTGTTAAATATCAGAAAGAGGTAGTGAAGTCAAAACCATCATACAAAAATATTTGATGTTAGCATATTACCTTTCTTTTAAAGACATACAACAACCTTTTTCTAATAGGACAACTATTTCCTACTTTGGTTGTCAGTTATTTAAAGAAGAGCTGAGCTACATATCTAGTTGTAAAGTATTATCATGAACACATACCACCCCACTGCTTTTCTTAGATGGGCACTTCAGAATGATCAGTAGGTAACGTAAAATTTTTTTTTTTTAAAAATCTGTATTAATTTTTACTGGGCTGAGTAGATGTTTTTTCACTTTCATTCCATGTTCTTCCACATGCCTAAGTTCAGATTCATAAACGTTCCTGATGTTTTCCCGTCTCCATATAGCTTCCACTGAGAATATATTTCCTTTAAGCCCTCTAAGAAATTTACTTATTGGTTGATTACTCTCAAGCACTATTGCTGAAGAAATTGTTAATGAAAGAGCAATTTAAGGTATCTTTTCTTTTTCCTCCATCACTTGTTTGAATTTTATACATGATCACATTAAATTTAATGAACTTGATTCTGAAAGCAAATAGGATTAAAACTGTTGTAAATCAGTACTCATTTCTCACCATGCTAGAAATTATTTTGGGGGGAGAATAATTTTATGAGTAGCTTTTCTCAATACATGTTGCTCACTGCCTTTTATTTCTCAGATATATGAATAAGATCAGTTACAAAGGGGAGAAAGTTGTTACAAAATAGAAACTTGAGAGTGTTTTGGCACTTTTGACAGCTGTTGCTGAAAACTGTAAACCCAAATGGACTCTACTTCAGACATTAAATGTAGCAGACAGAACTATTATTTCATCCCCTGTGGGCCACTCTCTCTGCTCACTCTTACTTTTATGTCATCGTGTTGGTTTGACACCTAAAATAGGTTTAATAGGTTTTTCTCTGATGTTATTATTGGCTAATGATTCTGCTCTTCTCTGGGGATGGCAAAAATGAGAAGTCACACTGTTCTCCTGTTTTATGTAGCTCTACAGGGAGAGCCTTAACCATAGTACTCCATCAGAGTACGTCATCTTAAATCAACAGATAGCAAGTTAGCCTTTAACATTTGGATTGCTTGCTTCAGTTTTATAAATCAGGCTATCAAATATAAGACTATCCCAAATGATCCAGTAATTCAATAGTTATCTCAATTCATATTCTTTACACTTTAAGTGTAAAGAAAGTTAAAGAAAGGAATTATCTAAAAAATGCTGTGAATGTCCTTTATGCAAATAATTTTCTGTTTTCCAAGAGAATAAACTGTTGTCACAGGATGATGATGGTGGCAGATTCTGTGAGATTTTATTTCATTGGATCAACTCTTTCAGCTGTGACTGACTCATCATGCTGATCTTCCTTTGCCAAATCACAGGCAGAAACAATAGTGACAACTTCTGTATTTCAGAAGTGTCTTAGGAGAAAGATAAAAACATTACTCAAGATGAATGGCTGCCAATCTTGCCTGTTTAAGCCAAAAGAAAAATATGCCTGTTTTAACAAGCTCCTCATCATTCTTACAATTTTAATTCCTTTTCAACTAGAGATCAAGGGATAACAAATACAGCTACTTCATGTACTGTGAGCAAAGGAAAAGCTGTTCAAGAATTTCTGTCCATTTCATCTTCACTCTAACCTCTATTCACCTCATTTGAAAAACACAGTGTGTTTGGTTGTTTACCTTTTAGCAAATTACTGGGGGAGAGGGAAAAGGTGTCAATCCTTAAAACAACAAAAAAACCCAAACAAAAGAAAACCCCAACAAAGCAACTCACAATTATTACTGAAATCATATGAAGTATATTTTAGCAGACTGCATGTGGAGTTACAAAGAAGAACTGAACTTGTGCATTCTGGTTATTTTATCCAAATTAAAAACCTGAAGTTGACAAAAGTATTCACCACTGTTAAAAAGATGTATATTAATTTTTAATAAGACACATTAGAGTTGGGCTTGTGTAGATTTAATACAGGCAAAATACGTTTATATTACTCATAGATAAGGTAGGGTACAATGAAGAGAAGTTTAGAGAGTATTACATGTCTGCTGAAATATTTGAGTTTACAAAAAACACAAATATTTACCCATCTCTTTCTTTTAACAATTGTGTTTTCTCCTTCTTGTATTTCCAATCCGTACACTTGAACATGCACTGAATATGGTACAGGCCATGAGCACACATTTCCTTACTATTTTGTGTTTCTTCCTTCTCCTTTTTGGCAACTGCTTCCAAACTGTCTAGCATATCTGCTACCCAGGAGTGAGCCAGTTGGTAGTTACAAACACTGCTCAAAAAGTCTACTTGCTATACACATATGAAGACCCTTTTTCTAGAGTGAGATCGCCACCCTGGAAAGTGCTAGAAAGAGTAGGAAGTAATAGCAAACAAGTGAAGTTGTCAAGAGAGCTTTACAAAGTGTAGACAATCTTATAGTGTCATTAATATATTATTCACTGTACCAGAACTCTATCAGAAAACTATCTCATCTCCAGCTAAAAGGCTGCTTCTGTCGGTACAGTGGAAAAAAGTTAGGTGCCTAAATTAGGAAGATGAGGCCAACTAACCTTTACCTTCTGTGACATTTTGGCCATTCATTTCAGCAAAGGGAATTTGATTTGTACCCTGCAGCTGTTCTAACAGCAGCAAATCTTAAATTAATTCAGAGACAGCATTCCACACTGAGCTGTAATGGCTGATCTTGATCTATTTGTGAAATGAGTCAAGATACATAAACTGAAGAACTCAACACAGCAGAGTAGCTGAAATTTACAAACCAATTTTTCCTCCTGAGACTTCTATGATTCTTATTTGTCAGATTCTTTAACACCATAGGAAGCACTTAAGTACTTGACAAAGGAAATGCAATTGCAAGTTGATTTCTGAAGACAACACAGGAGAAGACAAATAGCAGAAACTAAACAAACAAACTTTGTGAGTAAACAGTGTGATAGTTTCTTCATTCTGATCCATGGGTTTACTCTTTGTGTCCTTTGGGTATTAAAGCATGATCCTGTTTCTTGTCCAGTTTCTGTCACCCTTTCTAAGTGCCTGGTAGCAGCTTGAATCAGGCAAGATATGCTAATGATTTTCAGTGAAATTAAGGCAGAGTCTTGAATTTTCTGTTGAATAGTAATGGTATCCAAGTTTGAGGTGTTCCAAAACTAAATTAAAATCAAAGAAACAAATAATACAATACACACCGAAAAGAAAGTTTAAATTACAAGTCACAGTATTTCTACCTGCAAATACTTGATATTCTGCAATGGATTGTTAAGGTAAAATGATGGACAGTCACATCAGCTGAGGAACCAGATCATTTTGTGCTACCATTTAAAATTGACCTTTCATATTTTTATGTCCTTGCCCTGCTCCTTTCTCTGAAGCATCTGGTAATAACTCTTGCTTCAAACTGAATACAGTGCAATTGTGATGACTTCTGCATTTGTATGGACAACTGCAGTTTCAACAGAGTTCCAGAGGTGATCATGGTAAGTTTGCTTCGGGCTTCTTTGAAAGACCTTATTGTGACAACTTAGGACAGATTCAGTAGAACTTTAAAAATCATGTTTTCAGGTTTTTCCAGAAGAAAAGTTAAAAGTTTGCTATTGCGTCATTTTTGTAGTTCTTCGGTATCAGTGGGTAAAGAATTTGCCCTGAGTCTAAGTATGTCAGGCCTTTCTGGTTCACCTGTTATAAAGATGTTGGGGGAACATATTTTATTCTGTTCTGCAAAATAAAGAAAAAGAATAGGAATTATGAAAAAAATGAGAAAACTGAGAGAAAGGTGACAATAAATTTGATTTCGCTAGTGTAATTTTGCTTTACCACACTAGAGTAGCATCTCATCCCAGAATTAATTCCATTAACCTATTCTGTAATAAATACCTTTCAGAAAATCTTTCCAAATTCCTTCCTTAACAGTGCTAATATGTGATATACATTTTAAATATATATTACTTGAGGAAAGAACTTTTCCTTAAGGTAATGCCTCCCATGATTTTCTCAGTATTAAACTAACATACTTCCATTCACTGTTATTTTTATAGATGTACTTAAATGCAGTGAGATTCAGATGCATTTAAGTTAAATCTTCCAGCTTTTTGCAGGCTTACATTCATGAAAGTTCCTGAAAGAAATCAAAATCAAATTCAGTGGTGAATGGGAGTTGGAAAAGGGCTATGAGAAAGAACTGTTTCATCTGCCCCACTCCCTTTACTCCTGACAAGAATGGTTCCTGTCATTTAGCAGAAAAGGTCTGGGTTATTAGGTGGTCTGAAAGCACTCTCACCTTTTATGAAAGCTAGAAGGATAGAGAAAGAAATTCTAAGAAAGGCTCACAGAAACCCTAGACACATGCCAAACTCCTAAATTGCTCCCCTGAGGGGAAAAAAAAATTGAGTTCAAATGCTCAAAATTTATAAAGCCATCAAAACAAAGAGCTTTTAAAGTATTATTTTAATATTTTGCATAATTTTTACTGTAGTAGGAGTAATCCATTTGAAGAAACATAATTTCAGTATTCATGTTCTTCTTCATGCAGATCATAGAAGAAGAGCTCAGATATTCACCTAAAGAGCAAAAGGAAAAACTGCTGCACAGGATGTCTTGTTCTCCCCCTGGCTATGTTGCTGATACAATAATCCATCTCTGAGAAGACTCAGTCATAAATTTGAATTGAATGGAAGAAGTGATGGTTTGAGCTGACTGCTGCCTCCACTGAATCCAAGTCCATTTTCCTTTCTTCCCCCTAGCCAGTAGTGATGTGCTGCTCTCTTTAAGTGTGCCAGAACTAGGCTAAAAATAGACAAGGAGAAATGGTTTCAGCCATTCTAAAGAGTACAAGTGGCATGCAAGCTGACCTCCTGACTGTGTATGTGCTACAGCTATAGGCAACCCAAATGGTGCCAGGTGGAGATTACACAGGGCAGAGTAACATCTGCTTTACTATGATAAGTGTAAATGATAGTTCCTCGTGTTATGCCATAAACAGCCTGAGGTAAGAAGTCTGGTAGAGTTCCTGTCACAAATTAGATCCTTGCCAGCACGTAGAATTCCAGCCCATCTGTCCATGCAAGTAGCTCAAACAGAATAAAAATCTTTATAAAATATTATCCAGTGAGGTAAAAGGCAAATAATGCAATTTATTTATGGGCTGGAGACATAAATGAAAGCAAAAAGAATGAAAACATGATGAATGAAAAGTGCTATTACATAACCTGTTCCCTGAGCTAGGGGGCAGATTTTCTAAAATGCATTTATTTTTGCAAGCTTGATTTACACGGAGACAAAGCCACACAGGCACAAAGTGTGTATCTAGGACACAAAAGATCCATTGGACTAAAAACTGAATCCCATAGGTTTACTTGGTCACAATTTTAATTAAATTTTTTTTGTTCCTATGTTAGGATGTTAACAAGATTGTCAATAACTGTAGTTGTGTAAATAAAAGATCTTTGTGATAAAACCAATGTGAAATTCATAATAACAAAGACCTTAGTACATGCCTAAAAAATTAGTAGGAGTACTAAGGGGGACTCAGATTTTGGATAACCACCCTGATTGTGTAAGCTACATTGTATGGGCTACATCATCACAATTCTGCTTGTGAAATATATAGTTTGTTTGTTTATGTATTTTTTTATTTATTATCATAATAAGCATACTTTCAGAGACACCTTAACATTTGAGTTTTGAAAAATTCTGTGTCTCACAATATATTCTTAAATGACATTGTGAAACAGCAGACTGCATTTGTACTCAAGCTTATCTTGTCCTACCCATAAAACATTACACTGAAAAACCTGATC
The DNA here is from genome assembly GCA_013400935.1 of Turnix velox. Taxonomy (NCBI): domain Eukaryota; kingdom Metazoa; phylum Chordata; class Aves; order Charadriiformes; family Turnicidae; genus Turnix; species Turnix velox. The sequence goes on from VZTY01026315.1 coordinate 77,922, forward strand.
TAAATACTTCTATGTGCTTTTAAGCTAAACTTGAATTAAGAGAGTAAATTTCTTGCTTGCCATACGAAAAGAAGCAGTACATATTTTAATTCCTCAATAAATAACGTATTATGAATAATGGCTTATTGCTAGAACAAAGGAAGATGGATCAAATATTTTTACAAAAGTATAATAAAAAAGGATCATTTTGGTTTACCCTAATGAGATTAAAATACGAATGAATATTGTGGAAATTGGACATGGAGTCATTATGTTTGCCATCATTATAATTAAACAACAGTTTTTAGTGGAAGAGTGATGTAGGAATGGTTTTTCTCAGGTAATTGAGGATTTCAGTGTAACTTCAGAAACCAGAAATCATTGATAAAATATAGAAATTAGGTTATGATTGTCTTTTGATAGAAGATCACAAGACAAGAGCTTTTTCAAGTAGAGATAAACTAAAGTCAGTCATACTTTGTAAAAGAATCTCAAAATCAAAGCTATAAAACAGCAAAAAAATCAAGGAAGAAAAACAACATATTGAAGAAATAAAGCATGATTATTACACTTTCTGTATTCTAATCCACAGGTGTATTCAGTGATATGAATAAAAATTTAATAAAGGAGTAATTTTGTCTCAGAGCCATTAATTATACTGCTATTAGTGCAAACACTCGATGAACCAGAAACTTTTATTACCACCATAACAGCCTGCTATTGATCCATCAGAGCCTCCATAATGCAATGATAATGGTTACTGCAGGATATCTGCTAATACCTAAGATGATGTATGGCAGCCATACATTGAATATCTCTAAGAGTATATCTGCAGTTATGGCTGGATTATTGGACCCAAACCACAGGAGAAAGAGGAGGAGAAAGAAGAGCTTAAAATGAGAAACCTAAAGTACATTTCTGAAGTGCTGAATGTATCTATGCACAAGGAATAAGAGAAAGTCAAGCAGAATTTTTGAAATGAACTGTAGTTTTCTGACTTCAGGTAATGATCTTCTTCATGGTGTGCATCCTTTAATATAGAAATAAAATATGCTATTAGTAAAAAAACTAAATTTCAAGATAATTTCATTAGTTATTTAAAAATTAGTGGTAAGATCTATATTAGCATCATATTATCTAGACAGTAATGAGACTCTGCTGCCATAGACAGAGAGCTGTCACAGGAATCCCTCCCTGTTTTCTTTACATGCAGGTCTCCAGGCAGCCCCCAGGCAGCTTGTCTAGGTTGGCTCCCTTGCACACTAAAGTCTGCTCCCTCAGCAGTCCTGGACTTTTCTTTCACATTCACTGTCCATTTGAACAGCAAATCTTGTAAAGATGGCCTTAGGGGCTATTCTCAGAGGACAGTCTAGACATACATTATTATGTACAGTCCATCTCTTTTGTATACAAGAGAGAAAGAGTTCAGTGAATTTTCTTTCTTAGTCCACATGTAGCATCCTTATAGAAGAAGGTTGGCTATATACATTTTATACAGAAACTAAGAGTGCAATTGCTCCTTTGCCTACACTATCCTACTTGCTTTTGTATCATTCATATATTCTATGCTCAGTTGCTCCCATTCAGGCAGGATGTGATTTACTTAAAAATACAGTACTACTTTTTTGTTAACTACTATTACAAATAAACTAAAGACTAATCGAAATTAATTTTAGTGCGCAGAAAGAACTGCAAACTGTGGAAAACAGTGAAATTAACAACTCCATCTCTTACAGCTGTAAAACACATGTGTATTTTCTGGAAAACCAATAACTCTCACCCACATTTGAACATAAGAAAATCCATTTTCTCTGCCTATTCCATTCCTTATATGATTCTGTGGATAGAAAGGCTGCCACATAATTCAGCTGACCAGTTGCAGAGTTCTTGTGTGTTATGATCGTGCTCCTGATTGCACAATTCAAGTCTTAAAAACCAAGACCATAAACTGGGAGGAGCAGGATCCACCCACAGAGTGTGAAGAGCAGGTTTGAGGACACCTGAGGAACTTGGAGGTGCACAAGTCTATGGGACCCGATGAGATCCATCCATGGTTCCTTAGAGAAATGGCACTGTCAACCATATTTGAAAGGTCATGGCAGAGTGGTGATGTTCCCACTGACTGGAGGAAGGCTAACATAATCTCCATATTCAAAAAGGGAAAGAAAGAAGATCCAAGAAACTATATGCCAGTCAGTCTCATGTCTGTACCTGGCTAAATCACAGAGCAGATCCTCCAGAAGGTGCTACAAAAACACATGGAAGACGACACAGAGGTGATTGGAGGCAACCAACTTAGCTTCACCAGAGGCAAATCATGCCTGACCAACCTGATGGCCTTCTATGATGGATGGACCACTCGCTGAATAAGGAGCTGGTTGAATGGTCACACTCAAAGAGTTGCAGTCAATGGCTCGTTGTCCAACTGGAAATCAGTGACAAGTGGTGTTCCTCAAGGATTAGTACTAGGACCAGTGCTATTTAACATCTTTGCAGGAAATATGGACAGTGGGATTGAGTGCACTCTCAGCAAGTTCGCAGGCAACACCAAGCTGTGTGAAGAAGTGGATACACCCAAAGGAAGGGATGCCTTCCAGAGGGACCTTGATAGGCTTGAGAGGTGGGCCCAAGCCAACCTCATGAAGTTCAACAAGGCCAAGTGCAAGGTCCTGCACCTGGGTCGAAGCAATCCCAAGCACAGATACAGGCAGGGTGGAGAGTGGCTTGAGTGCAGCTCTGAAGAGAAAGACTTGGGTGTGTCAGTTGATGACAAACTCAGCATGAGCCAGCAGTGTGCACTCGCAGCCAAGAAGGCCAACCAAATCCTGGGTTGCATCAAGAGGAGTGTGACCAGCAGGTCCAGAGAGGTGATTTTGCCCCTCTACTCGGCANGGAGTTGGGGTTGTTCAGCCAGGAGAAGAGAAGGCTCAGTCAGCAATGACTAATGACTTATGAATACCTGAGGGGGTCCTACAGAAAGGCCTTTTAATAAGATATGTGATGGAAGGACTTAAAATAATGGATGTAAATTGGAAGAGGGGAGATTCAGGCTAGACATAAGAAAGAAATTTTTTACAGTGACGGTGCTGAAACACTGGAACAGGTTGCCCAGAGAGGTTGTGGCTACTCCCTCTCTGGAGGTGTATAAGGCCAGGCTGGACCAAGGCACTGGGCAGCCTCATCTAGTGGGAGCTGTCCCTGGAGATGGCTGAGGGGTTGGAACTCAATGATCTTTAAGGTCCCTTCCAACCCGAACTATTCTATGATTCTATGATTCTATAATGCATTTGCCATGTCTTGTGTCTACATTCTAAAGAAATGTTGCCTGAAACAAGGTTTTATAGAGGCTGAGGATTAGAAAGAGTTTTGTAGGGAAAGATGTAAGAATTCTAATTTCTAAGTAATTTGAGTAAAAAAATATACAAATTTTAATGTAATGAATCCTATATATATTAGTGGCTATCAAAAACCTGTAGACTATTCTACGTAACAAAATTTGCACTACTTGATATACAGTCTTCTATTATTTGTCATGTCAAGATAATTTGTGCTAGACAATTCAAATTTTGCTCTGATGAGATGTTTGTATGTTCTGCAATTTATCTCCCAGTGACTTGCACACAGGTGTCTGTACTGTCCATCTAGAAATATCTAACCAGGAAAGACATTAAGTACTCTGTTTAAACCAAGCCTACAATTACCCTTTAAGTCCAAAAATTACTTCAGAAAACACTTTGTTAATGAAAAGATGTGATATCAAGTTGGCAAAGCACATAATGTTCATACCTTCCCAGACTATGAATAAGGAAATATAAGTAGTTCAAAGTCTATGTTCAAGGGCATTTCCATTTCCTGATCCCACTTTCACCAAATTATACTTCAAGGAAACTGGTGACATGACTGGATTTTTGGTCTTATATTTAAGGTCTTCTAACCTCTCAAACATGAGAGTAGTCTTGATATACAGTAAGAAGTACTGCACACACAGTTTTTCTATTCTTGAATATACATGGCTAAGAGGTAATAAATAGTAAGTGCTCGGCTTTATTTTCATTTGTCTACTTGATTTTGCAATGTTGCAGTCCAGGAAAAACAGATAATTCAGCTTTTATAGTAATTATAAACTGGGCAGATACTGCATCAAGGCAAAGTCTGAATCTTTATTCTTCCATTTGGGATTTTAGCTCATTCAGTTACATCTAGATTTGGCAATATATGAATTCTCAAATAGTCTAAGATTTTGCTAGGATTTTTGTTCGCTCAGCTCAAGAAGTTCTCAGAATGTGTGCAATCAAATATTTGAGCTGTGATGCTGTTATGTACTTGGCAATTAAATTCTGAGATTCTTGAAATGAATACACAACCAGCTATTTAACATCTTAAACTCTGCCCAGATATTGATTTAGAGTAAGTTTCTTGGAACTCAGCTCAGAAAACAGAAAGATGCCGAGAGTTTCTATTGTCATCCAATGCACCACTTCAGAGCTTAAAGAATAGCTTCTTTTCACTTACATGAACTGTTTTGCATTTGGATTTTAAAGTCAAATTGTACTCTTTGCAAAAACTGATCTGCAGGATATTCCGATTTGCAGCCTTGTTTTGGAGAGTCTCCCTGTCTGATGCACACTTGAGGCATATCTCTTGATTTCCCACAGGTTAGATGTATAACTTTATAGAAAATCCTTGACTTTTTATCACTTTTTTCTGAGTACCCTATATTTTTGCCCAGACAGAAGGAACAAATGTACTCATAGCCTCTTTATGTTGCTGAACTTGCATTTTTCTTATACAAAATGACCCAAGGGCAGCAGGAGCATTCTTTATATTACTAGTAGTGTCCATAATACAATATATTTGTTATAAATACCTCCAATGCAAGACATAAACTCCTGTGAAATCTAATGGTAGATATTTTCTCTGTGAACTTTAGAGGGCAAAAACCTCTAAGAAAATTTTAAAAAACAAATGTCACTGTCTTGGCTTAGGTAGCAAACTTCACATCCAAGTTTCAGCTGTGAATTCCCCACAATGCAGAAGGATATGCCTTCTGGATAAATAGTGAATGGGAAGAGCAATGCAGTGTCCTCAGTGAAGGTTTGAGGTTTTGGACTATCTTTGCAACTGTCTCAGAGCTCCCATAAACACAGCTTGCTCCAGGCCCTAAAAACTCCAGCAGTAACACACAAATTCTCCTCATCCACTATGAATTTTTCTCCTAGCATCTCTTCCCACTCAAGGAAGAAACTCAGAAATCCAGGACTTCACAGCTCCCGGGACCACACAATACCTTCTTGCTTGATGTTGAGTGCTGCAGAGTTGAAAAAGTCAGTGATAATTTCCAATTCACTATACTTTGATTCAGCCAGGCTTGTGCTTACTACAGGCTTTGCTTCATATTGAAAAAACAAATTACTCATGAACAGTGATGAGACAGAAGAAACAGACAACTATTGTCTTAATTGCTATTGAGGTATATTGAAGGCCAGATAAATTCAGAAAAAATTCAGAGATCTCTGTGATACAGGGTAAGGATGTGCATAGATCTCAGAAATACAAAGCAGAAAAGATCTTAGGAGAATGAAAACCTCCCACAGTGTCTCAGTGACTAAAATGGAACTTGGATTTCTACTTTAAATTAATATTTGAATTTTGCCATTCAAATTCTAAATGCAGCTGTGATGAAAGTGAACTTTCTTGCAGTTCTTTTCTTTTTAATGAGGATTGTCTACATAAACATGGAATTTGCTAATGCACTGTATTGAAATGTATTGCAATACAATGCAACTGTGTTATTTTAAATCTATCTGGGAAGCATTATTTACAAAACCACTAATTAAGTAACATGGTTATAAAACCCTATTAAACATCTAAAGTTATATGAAAGGGCGTTACGATGCAAACCAGGCATAATCAGCAACAGTAACAAAGTAGAAACTTAAGCAGCATCTATTGAAAGTTAGATTCTTATGTTTAGTAAGAAAAACATTAGACAAATTTCTAATTTTGTAGAAAATTCTTCTACATATTATCTCCTGCTATTTAGCTAACTTAAGTATGGTTAAGGCAATCCCATTTGTTTAGTTAGATGGTAGCTGTACCTGTAAGATTGTAGTTTCCCAGACTGAATCAAACAGCTTACAAGGACATTAAAATACTTTATTTTGAAGAGTCAGAAAAAAAATTCTTAAATGAAGGGATCATTTTCGATCCTGGGGGACTTTCTTTTTGAAACGCATGTGAAATGGAGAATAAATGTTAATTGAATCTTCTCATTTACACCTTCCATCTGTTTTCATTCTAGCTGCATCTGCTTAGATACTTGAGAAGCAGATCAAGCTAATGCTTAATGGGTCTCAGCTGATTGCTGTAGTAACTTAATAAGATTGCTACAAGTAGGAAGCAGAAATGAAAAGAGAGCTTGCGACTTTATATTAAATAGAGAAGTTTTAAAGCTATTTTTTTCTTGGCAGCCAGTCTACCAGAATAAGTTGGAGAAAAATAAAATATAATGCTCATTCATGGGGAGCTTAGTCTCTATTTTTAAGCTACGTAGCACTTTAGGTACTGTATTTGAGTAGTTGTTATTGGATATTTGTTATTTTTCATTTTTTTAATGAATATTATGTCTATGTCTATATTATGTCTTTCTTCAAGAACTAACAGTTTTATGTAGTTGTCTTTTCTTTTAAATTTCTAATCCTGCAAATTAAGACATTTTTATTGTTTAAATGCAATCTTGCAGTCTGCAGAGTCTGTCTGAAGCTATATGGTAGGATGATTTTTTTTAATGTTGTTTACCATTTCTTCCTTTTGAAAATTAACCTTTTTGGTGTGTTGATTTAATGTAAGTGGAGGAGCTTAATAATGTAGTGAATCATATTGTTTAGACTTCATAAAGTATATTGCCTGCCTTCTAATTCTTCCTGTTTTGTTAAAAAATTATTATCCTAAGAAGATAAGCTTTCTGCTTTCTATATCTCTCATTATATTCCTAGAAAAAAAAAAAATATTAAGGAAGAAAAGTCACTGCTATGATTAAGCTTTTTCTACTCCATCCACCAAACAGTTGTTTTGTTGATTCTCCTTTTAGCAGATGGTGAGATACAGACACCAGTAGAAAGTAATTCATTCCACCTATGGAAGACACAAATCACAGAGCAATATATACATATGTAAATAATATTCCACCTAAGTCAGTCTGCTGTCTGTGTATGACAACTTCATGTTCAGAGTGAATATGACATTTCTGAATGCACTCATGTTCTGCTACCTAACTCTTGCTCATTATCATGACATCTGTGTTGATGAAAAATTTGCTACCATTGATGGGAGGAATTTTGCTCACAAAACAATGGGGTGTTCTTGCAGAAATTCAGTCTGAGTCATTAAGTAAAAAGCTGTGAGGATCAGAGGCCATAAAGTTGAAGTCAATGGTTGGATCAGTGAGGTAAGTACTAGCAGGTTCAAGCAGAGTGAATATTAATGATTCTGAGTACATTTATTACATGGGGCATATAGGTGTGCAAAGATGGAAACATGTTTATCTTAATGGCCTGATGAAAGTGGACGGGATCATCTTTCATCTGTTGGGGCTCAGGTTTTTTTAAGCTAAAGAAAACCAGAAAGAAATCGGGCATGGAATTCAGCTAAAATAAAATTAATAAACCTGTCACTTTAGTTTTTTTCTGTCAGAAGTTGGTAATGTGAAAAAAGGTGACAATGACCAAGGCTGACATCAAGATTGCAAGGAGTAGGCAGATGAGGCAGAGCTGATAGAATTACAAATAAAGGATTATTTTCTTTCTCTTACGTTGGAGACATTTAGCTGAATCACTGGAAGCTGCAGGTTCTGTTTAAGACAGAACAGTAGTAATGATGTCAAATTAATAAAATGGCAGATGAGATGCAGTGTTTCGTATCACTGGCACTGGAGTAGAAGCTAAGGCTAGCAGTATAGTGTAGATAAGTTGGGAGGAACATAAATTAGTTGAGTGGCAAAGAATAAATTTGCAACAAGTCTCTTCCTTTTCTCTCTGTCTTCAAATTTTCTAGCTTCACCTGGTAATAATGACTAACCTCTATATTCCATTGAGAACTCATCCTTTAATTACATGTAATGAGGTATTTCATATTATTCTACATGAGGCATAGGCAGAGATTTTTCAAAAAAAATGCAATATTCTGTTTCTTTCAATTAGTACATAATTGGTTACAATGCTAAACACATAATGCAAATCCATAGAAGAGTTTGAGACTGATTCAAAAATATCAGAATGATACTTTATAGGGAGAAAAAAAATCTTTTAAAATATTTGCTTCAGATTTTGCTTCAGAAAGATTTTGAAAGCTAGTAGCTGCACTATCAAAACAGCACAAAAAAAATTAAATGGGAATCTATTCTCATCACAACTCAAATTCTGGATGATTTTATCTTATTTACATAAACGAAAGTACCATTCCTCCAAACTGGGAAAACCTCTATGGAAGTGAAACTAGGAACTTCGCATCTTCTGATGCAATGCAGATGGCACATACCTGTAAAGGGAGGCAAATGATTCAGGACGAGAAGCTTGACAGAAAGCACATGAGGGCACACTTCATGAAAGGTGTATGGGAAGGGAAGACAAAGAAAGGGATGGAAAAAAAAAAGAGTAGAAAGAGAAACCAGGGGTAATTCTTTCTGATTACTAACAACTCTATATTTCACCATGCCTCTGTCTTGCTAAGACTCCAGGAGGAGACATACCAGCCTTGGCCTTTTACACAAATGCTGCAGAGGACACGTCTTTTTACAAAGATGATGCTTTGCTCCTGCCTACTGAATCATAGTCTTTGTCTGACTGACAGAGAAGCAAAGGACTAACAAGGCTTAGTGGGAGAAGAATCCTGCTGCAACACTTCAGATGTTATTTGTGTTAAGCTCTCTCTTAGATACCTCCATTCTTCTTCTCACTAGGTACATTGATGCTGAATGCAGAGAAATGCCTCTTAAACCAGCTGCCCCTTTTGCTTTTTGTCCTTTGGAACCACGTTTGCCACAGAAGAGAGGAAAAACTGGGGGGGTTAAATTAATTCATACTGGCATTTTGAGATTCAGAGAGTCATGTCCATAATTAATTTGATGTCTGTTTTATATAGGGAGTATTCATCAATACATACACAGAGTAGGAATCACACAGATAATATTTTGCACTGTAAAAAACATGATACCAATGAAGCACTTCATCAGTGCAGATACCTTGAAATAATATGCTGTTTATTTGAAATATTGTAATACATTCATAGACCCTCCTTCAAGTGATCTTTCATCACTGGAAAATCTAAATGTCTCTTTTAAAAATCGATTGTTCCTGATAACTTTTTAAAACAAATACAGAATGTGATTATTTTCATGAACTTACATCACTGACAGAAATTGATCATAAAAGTTTTAAAACATTTTTTGAAGAATTTTATAGTCAGAACATATCCAGTAGAGTACTGAGAATATTTTGAAAGGGTTCCAGGTTTCCTCCCTCATATCTGTCACTTGGTCTTGCCCCCACTTCAGCCTTTTCATCCCTCCTTTCTCCACCCACCCTCAGCCCTTTCCTTTTTTATTTTTTAACCTTTTTCCCTTTTTCCTTATAGGGTCTCACCCTTTCTGTCGTAACAGTAGTATTTCAAAACTGTCAAAACAGTCAGTGGTAATTTTCTCAAGTCAAGTATTAGCCTTGGTTGGCACCTAGCCAGCCAATAACCTGCTCTCTCCTTAGAATATGATACTGCTGCTGCATTTATTATCCACATTAATACAGCACTTTACTATGCTAGTTGTTTACCAGCATGTTAAAAAATAAACCAAATGCAAAGGTACTAACTTCCCTTACATTGTTCCCCTGTGCCCAGCTGCCCTAACTTTTGTAGTGCCTCAAAAGCTCTCATGCAGGGCCTGCAGATATTCTTAATGTGAGTGCACAAAAAAATTACAGGAGTACTGTGAGTGATATTCTGAAGGTCCAAGTGCTGTCCAGAAACACTGCAGTGAAAAGGCAGAAACCCAGAAAGGACTTACTTTTCTAACTGATGCTGCATAGCAAAAGAGAATATATTTTCACTTTCTGTCTGAATTTTAAAATGAAAATGCACTACTAATTTAAAGGCATAACATTCTTGGATAATTTACCATTTAAGTTTCATTAGCATTCTTTGACAATACATTGATTTCTAATGTGCGACCACAATGTTTAACTTAGAATAGATCTAATGAAAATGCATGAAGGGAAAACGTATTTTCAGAGAGATGGACTTGAAAGATGCTTCAGATAAACATGTTTGGAACACACTTTGGATAAATTTCCAGACATTTTAGGGTTTTTGCTCCCCTTACTGTGCCATCCCTATCATCACCAGCATAACCAGCTCCACTGGTGTAATGAGAACAGGAAGCCACCAGGATAAGCACATACTTCTGTAATCTGGAGGGAAGCCAGACCATGGTAGAAAAATTGCTTGAAGATTGCTCCTTAGTATGGACACAAGTCAGTCAAATTCTTAAGCAAATGCTTAATATCACAGGTGTCCTTAAACTTAACCTCATACATTAAAACTCTTAAGGAGTTGACAGCAAACTACGTGTTTATCTTTATTTGATAAGAAGTATCACTAAGGTAGGACTATGGTCCTGTTCTTGCATGACTAGAATTTTTAGAAGAGAGGCAACTCAAAAAAGTCTAGACAATCTTGCCTAGCCTGAACTGCGCTCTGACGCAGAAATTGTGACCAGACATGCTGAAAAAGTAATTTGAAGTGACAATTGAAAGAATCACAGAATCATAGAGTGGTTTGGGTTGGAAGGGATCTTAAAGATCATCTTGTTCGAACCCTGCTGCCATAGGCAGGGACATCTCCCACTAGACCAGGTTGCTTAGTGCTTGGTCCAGCCTGGCCTCAAGCAATTCCAGGGAGGGAGCATCCACAACCTCTCTGGGCATCCTGTTCCGGTGTCTCACCACCTCCACAGCAAAGAACTTCCTCCTTAACAGTCCATATATTATCCACTATCAATAAAAAATCACCAGTCACCTAAAAAAGAAGCTTTAAATACTAAAATGAAAGTCTTGGATCCTGAGACCTCTGGACCTTGCAAATGATGCTTTTGACAGTGAAGATGCAGGTCCAGGCTCTGAAAGGGGGATTGATGGAAAGATCATATTATTTGAGAGTGACAAAGTTTTGTAGAACAGTCCTGCTCCCAAAAATGCATTGGATGATGACTGGAATAATTGTGTATTTTAGATGACCTGAGTCTGCCAGTGTCGGAAAGACTTTTAAAAATATCTTTGCTGGTTTGAGGTGATTTTCATGCTGCACACAGCTCTTCATAGACTGATTGAACCACTGTTTTCCTCAGTTTCCTTCAATTTCTCTGGCATTTTTTGATCCTGTGCCTTCTGAATATGAAACACCTTTAACACTGTTAACTGCTAAACAATGTAATTATATGATGCCATATATGCACCACTTTACAAAATCAAATGAACTCTTTGTTTTGATACTTCTTTGACATGCAATCCTTTCATTTATCTTGAAATAAAATCATATTATTTTATTTCTGTCATATTTTCTTGCTAATGCTGTTATGACTTGACTGTGTGCTCACAAAACAAGCAGAGATAGATTGCCTGAGGACCCTGAGCCATCAGTGTGTGCACTCTTTCAGTACAGTCCTGTTGAGAGAGCTTGCTGTTTTGTGGAAAATTAGCTTCCACTGAAAATATCTTTAACGCTTCTGAAGTCCTTCTGTTTGGCTTGTGTGATCTGGGTGCCAGTGCTCCAGGAAGATCTGCTAGGTCTTAATATGGTTGGGAAAGGTAGTTTTATCAATTTGACTTTGTCATGTGTATTGCTTGGGATTCAGCATTACATGAGGAAACTGATTCTGTCTTGTTGTTACATTTCTAAATGAAACTCTTCCTATATTTTGCTTTTAACGTAAATAAACAGGAAAAAACCCAAAAATCCTTGAAAATCAAAATCAGGCCAACTGGTACAGCTACCGATATTCTTCAAAGAACTTTCTCGTTGAACCACTGACTTGGTCCAGGATACACAGCTGCAGCAATGGTAAGTTCTGTGGCTGAGCATTACATAGCCATATGCAGTGGGGTTCACAGAGCCAGGAAAAGCTGATGAACAGCAGGGATTCCTGTCAGGAGCCATCATCTCTCATGAGAGAGGCTGACATGGCTTGGACCAGCAATGCAAGTGAGGATAAAGGGCACTGCAACTCACACAGAAGTTAGTGTGAGAACTGCTCTGCAAATTTCTTGTAAAGCCATAGCCCAGGAAAGCAGTCTAGGTCCCTGCCAGGATGGTAAGTACTTACCTCAGAGTTAAAGCCAATGTTTCTAAAGAGAAAGTCCCAGAGATGCCTTCTACCTCCACACAGATGGAACTGATAAGGAAAAAACTCTAGTACAGACAGTGTGTTGCAATGAGTGTCCAGACCCAGCAACCAACTGGATATCCATAGTAATGACATGTTCTTTAGCTGCCTCCCAAGATGAGAGCCAGAAAACCAACCACTTCAGGTGTATGTATACTAATTCAGGCAGCCTTAGGAACAAAAAATTTGAACTGGAGCTCTATTCCCTGTCAGAAAGTTATGATAACTATTATAAAGAAACTGCAATCCAGGTTGATGAAACCACACACTTGCTATCAGTGAAGGAATACATTGATGCAGGAGCTTCTCCCCAATAAATTGATGGGCTCTGCCCTGACAATGACACCCAAGATATTAAGACAGCTAGCTGACCCCATTGTGATGCCAGTCTCCATAATCCTTAACAAGTAGTTGCATTCAGAGGAAATCCCAGAAAACTGTAAGAATGCTAATTTTATCCTCTATCTGCAAGAAGTACATACAGGAATATCTAGGAAATTATAAATAAATCACTTTTAGTTCAGTCCCTCACAAAGTTATTCTCCTGGAGGGCTGTCACAAGACAAATGAAGCATATAATTAGGAAAAGCCAAAACAAATTCACTAGGGGCAAATCGTTCTTGACCATCTTGCTTTCTAAACCAAATAAGCCATTTGGTAAATGTAGGGTGAGCAGTGGACTTTATTTACCTCTGTTTCTCCAATGCTTTCAATCAGGTTTCCTTAGAGATACTGATGTGTTCAGGTCTAGACAAGTGGTCTCTCTGAAGGGTGGGGAACTGAGTGACAATCTGCATTCAGATAGTGGTGGTAAACCTCCTTTTCGAAATGGAAACCTGCCATAAGTGGGCTCCTCAAGGGTAAATGACCTGCCTAGCACTAGTTGGTATTTTCAGAAGTTATCTGTATGACTTTATCAGATGTATCCTGGTCAAATTTGCCAGTAATACTAAATAGAGTCAAGAAGCGGATACTTTGGATGGGAAAGCCACCCCACAACATGACATAGATAGGTTGAACGTCAACAAGAATCTTAGAAAGTTCAACAAAGACAAACGTAAGCTCTTGAACCTGAGAAAACACAAACTAGAGTGCAGCACAAGCTGGTATCTAGCTGGCATCTAGCTGGCTGGGGGAGCAGTTCTGTGGAAAGCTTAACATGAGTAAACTGCGTGCTGCATTGGCAAGGAGAATCAGCAGGATGCTGGGTTGCATCAACAAAGGCACTATCAGCAGAGATGGAGTCATTATGTCACTCTGCTCAGAGCTTGTCAGGGCACACCTGGAATACTGTGTTCAGTTTTTGTTCCTGGTGTACTAAAATAATATAGACACTCTGGAGGAGATCCAGAGAAGGACTGCAAAGAAGATCACAGGACCTCCATATAAGGAAAGATTTAGAAACTGGGTTTTTCTGTATTGAGAGGTCTTAGGGAAGACCTAATCACCATGTTCCATTCTTTGTAAAGGGTGGTTATAAATGTGGAGACTTCCTTTTTATAAAGACTCACATGGAGAAGACAAGGGACAATGGGTAAAAGTTACTCCTGGGGAGATTTCCACTGGACACAAGTGAAAAATTTTTTTACAATGAGAACAATCAGCCACTGGAACAATGTTCCCAGGGAAGTGCTGGATTCCTCAGCACTGAATACCTTAAGACTCAGCTGGGCAGGTTCTTGGGTCACCTTGTCTTGACCATGCTTTGCCAAGAAAGGTTGGACCAAATGATCCTTGAGATACTTTCATCCTAGTGTTCTCTGAACCTATTGAAGAAATTCTCAAATGGAAAAATCAGGCAGAGGGGGTGTTTTCAATTTGCACTTATCCTTTTAGAAATTCACATTGATTTATTTGAAGTATCTTTATTTGTGAATATATAAACTACAAATACAATGTGTTTTTATAGAGAGATAATATATAGAGTGTTCAAAGTGTTTCACATGATTCCTAAATTGAAATGATTTTTCCTTATAGAATTTTTCCAGATTAAGTGGGCAAAATTTGATAGCAAAATCAATAAGCAAAATATTGAGTACTATTTAGAACCGCAGCTTTCTTTTCTTTTCTTTCACATTTATGGCCAGACAAATACTTATTTCTTTCTTATACTCTGTCGAAAACATAGCATTTATGAAAAAGAAAAAAATACATCCAGAAAGCATGAAAACTTACACTGTGTCTCTTGCTGCTCCTTGATATATTTAACTTGTATTTAGATTTTTTTTTTAAAATTTCCTCCAGTTTTTAACTTCCTGCCTGGGAACTGTTGGCTCCTGAATTGCTGACCACAGCAGTTGCTGAGAACCAATAAAAAGTAAAAGACTTGATGTCAGGCTCTCTTAGACTTATTTAATCACTATGAGTGTAAAGGAAGACAGATTTTGATTAAGACCAGCTAAACCGATCAATAGAGTCCTTGAACTTGCATAAGTCACTGCTGAATACTTTCAATAACACTCATAGCCTGTACTTAGGAAGAAATCTCTTTATTTTTGTACCTTTGCATATTAGATACACATTCAGTGGACAACCACTGAATGCATATATGTAAAAGGGTGCATGGTTATTCTTAACATAGTTCTGCTGTTGCCACTAGGAGTTGGACCTCTAGATAATTTCTTTTTCATTGAATCTTTGTGAAAGCTGAATTCTAAAATGATAGCTATATATAAACATAAAAGTAAATATATAGTTAGCAACATGACAACCTGGCAATGTGCAATTTTCACTAATACCTTTCTTGATATACTAGTCCAAGCTCAAAAGGGGAAGAAGGTCAGGGTGGAGGTGCACTATTCAGGATCCTCTAGATCTATTGCATATGAGACTTAAACAAATAAGAAATTACTTTCATTGATTAAATGTAGATTGAATTAGTAGGAAAAAATGACAGGCCCTGCTAAGGTTGTGTCCCTTAGTCATTGTTTAACTCAGCATGACAGATTCAATCTGCTCAGCCCAAAGGAAGGCCAAAGATGTCACTCACGGACTCTGCACAATGCTAGAGCCACAGAAGAGCAAAATCGAAAAGTTGCACTTTATCAACTCACAGCCTGGAGCCACTGTTCTTACTCGGGTTGTGTTAGCAGAACAATGAGCTACAGCAGGCACAAGGCCACTCCGCATAATAATTATAGGTATCCCACAGGCAAAGCTCTTGCTGTTTTTGAGACTTGACAGAATGTGTCTTGTAGGCATGACCTAGCAGATGGGAGATTTTTATCTTTCCCAAAAAGCTACCTAAGAAAAACTTATAAAGGGTCCTGTTAAGGAATATGTTTTCTTCTAATGGGGTAGATTGGTTATCATAAGCTTCTCCTTTTTTCATTCACCTTTAAAACAATCGCTGGTTACCTTAGTGGAAAGAAGTCAAGTAGAGCAACAGAAGCAAGGATAGACCATTTGCTCTATCCTGCTAATTTGTGTCACCTACTGAACTGCCTTATGTATTGATGGTAAAAAAAAATGAAGCAGAAAATTAAGTCTGAAAGGCATTTTTGTTCTGCTGTCACTTTGTACAACATTTAGTTCAGCTGACATGACACTGTGCCTTTTGTTACATAAAACTGTCACATTGTCCCCTTCTGGTTAGCCACAGTTGCCGACCAAATCAATAATATCTGTCAAAACTGTCAAATAATGAAGACAGTCTAAAAATATCTGTTAAAACAGATAATACTTAATGACCATTAAAAAATACAACAAAATTATGTCACCAACAATATGAGCAAAGAAATCAGATAAACTGAACTATTAGCCCAGACAAACTGAACAAGATTATCAGATTATCATTACTGGGCATTTTAATTACGTCATATCCATCCTTCAAGATTTGGCCTCAAATCCTTTGAAGACAGTTTATGACTGCTGAGGGACACCTAAAACATGATTGTGAAGGTATTTAGTATATTTTATTAGAGCTGTTATGTACTCTTGCTTTATTTTGCTTCATTTTTTTCCAGGTAAATCATGAAACAGAAGCAAGTCAGTGGGAAAGTAAGGAGATTTGTTCTATTTTCCACTGTTCTGTTCCTTTGCTTGAACAACAATGTGGTGCAAAACCTTAAAGCAAAGGATGCTGATATATACATAAGAAATATACATACATAAGATATACATACATAAGATATATATATAAGAAAGAAATCTATACATAAGAAAGAAATTCTTTACTATACATAAGAAAGAAATTCTTCACAGTAAGGGTGGTGAAGCACTGGAACGGGTTGCCCAGAGAGGTTGTGGATGCCCCCTCTCTGGAGGTGTTCAAGATCAGGTTGGACAAGGCACTGAGCAGCCTGATCTAGTGGGAGGTGTCCCTGCCTATAGCAGGGGGGTTGGAACTCAATGATCTTTAAGGTCCCTTCCAACCCAAACTATTCTATGATTCTATGATTCCATATTTATAGATCAATTTAATATCTTATGATAGGGGTTTTTTTTCACCTACCACCATTTCAGACTGAAATTCTCCAGAATTTTCATTTATAGTTTCCTCCTAAAAGTTCTGGTAAACATTTAATTTATCTAGAATGTGAAAGAAAATATTAGTGACCAAAAAGAACAGGATTTATCCAAAAGACATTGCAGTTCTGGTCTATAACACTGCTGGATGTACCTGGATGGATGTTGTAGGAAGACACACAACTAAATTTGTCCAGTGTTCTCCCAGACAGTGAGAACAATATCAGTGATATCTATGCATCTTCATAGATACTTGCTGTTTGTGAAAAGATTCATTTGCACTCTGGAATTAGAAAACTGCAGATGCTGCAGTTTTTTCAGATTATTTCTGGATGGCTTAACAGGAAATGCATGAAATGCAGTTCAGTTCTGACCCAGGGAGAAAAGGAAGACATAGATTTGCAAGTTTTATGTAATTTTTTCACCTGGGCAAAGATGCTCCTTATTGAGTGCTATGCCTTCTGTGTCTATACAATTGTGATTTCAGACTCATCCCACCAACTAACCAGTTTTACCTAGTCAGGCAAACTCCACATGATAATTAGGTACTTTGACTACATACAAGTTGAAAGGCAAAGGAAAGATTAAGAAAAACAGCAGCCATCAGATCCAAGAACTAAAAATTCTTTCAAGCAAACTGAAACCTATCTATAGCTTGTTCTATTTAATAGATGCCAGCAATACAGGGATTCAAGTGTACTTTTTCAGCTCAGAAAACTTTGATCTTCATAGGTTTCACCTGGTTGAAATAAAAATACTGACACACTATCAAGATAAAAAAAGTTAAAAAATGGAATTTTTGGCAGAAAAATTACATTAGGGGGCTTATATTTCCCTGAGACAATTAATTATACTTAAATATTTACACAAGAAAATATACTGTAATAGCAAATACATAGATTGAATATCCTGAGTTCTTCAGAAATTCCAAGTGATTTGAACAATTGAAAGAGACTTTAGAACTTTGTGAAAGTTATTGAAAGGATCTGGTTCACAAGTTATTTTTTCCTTGCTCCTTCCAATTGGAGGAAACAGCATTGGAATGTACAACTCAATCCAATCAATCAATACATGGCTCTGTAGCTGGTGTCACCAGCACAATTTTGGATTTTTTGATAACAGTGCTGTGAATGTTATCATTATGTGGGGATACTTGTCTCAAAGGGGAAAGAAGGTCTTTGCCCAAGATATTGCAGGGTTAATTGATAAGGTTTTAAACTAGATGTGAAGAGGGGAAGGGTAGCTGATCTTTAACCAGTGGGGCAATGCACTAGTATTCATGAAGACCAGGAGGCCACCTATCCCCCCGGGGTGCAACTAGTTGCCAGGCCCACTCCCTGAAATGTCTGTGCACCAATGCCTGCAGCTTGGGGAATAAATAGGAGGAGTTAGAAAACTGTGTTCAGACAGGAGAGTATGATCTTCTGGCAATCATGCAGACATGGTGGGAGAGCTCACATGACTGGAATGCTGTCATGTGTAGCTATGTCCTTCTCAGGAAAGACAGGTCAGCCAGGTGAGGTGGTGGAGTTGCTATTTATGTGAGAGAGAAGCTAGACTGTATTGAGTACTGTCCAGGGGTGGATGAAGAGATAAGAGTTTGTGGGCGAGAATTAAGGGACAGGATGGCAAAGATAATACTGTAGTAGGGGTCTATTACAGACCACCAGATCAGGATGAGGAAGTCGATGGGGCCTTCTACAGGCAGCCAAGAGCAGCCTTGAAAGTACAGGGCCTGGTTATTGTGGAAGATTTTTAACTAGCCTGATATTTTCTGAAAGGCCCACTCAGTCAGCCATCCACAGACCAGGAAGTACCTCCAGTGCATTGATGACAAATTCCTGATGCAAATGGTGAATGAGCCAACTAGGAGAGGAGCCTTGTTGGATCTTGTTGTCACTAACAACTTGTTGTCTGGTTGAAGTGGTCCATATCACTGTCCATATCTCCTACGAAGTTGTTAATTAAATAGCACTGGTCTCAGTACTGATCCTTGAGGAACACCACTCATCACTGGTTTCCTCTTGGGAAATGAGACATTGACTGCAACTCTTTGAGTGCGACCATTCAACCAGCTCCTTATCCAGTGAGTGGTCCATCTGTCAAACCCATTCTTTTCCAGTTTGGTGACCAGGATGTCATGTGGGACAGTGTCAAATGCCTTGCACAAGTCCAGGTAGATGATGTCAGTTGCCCTTCCTTTGTCCACCGATGATGTTACTCTGTCATAGAAGGTCACCAAATTGGTCAGGCATGATTTGCCCCTGGTGAAGCCACGTTGTTTGCCTCCAATCACCTCTGTGTCATCCTCCATGTGTTTTTGCAACACCTTCAGGAGGATCTGCTCCATGACTTTGCCAGGCACAGAGGTGAGACTGACTGGCCTGTAGTTTCCTG
>VZTY01026315.1:98195-117619 GCA_013400935.1 Turnix velox
TTTTTAGCTGTTGATAGAGGGCTTCATCCACCTTTGCTTCCTGGTCAGGTGGTCTGTAACAGACTCCCACTACATCTCCCTTCCCTCTGATCCTGACCCACAAGCTCTCTAGGAGATGCTCATCTGTCTCAAAGCAAAGCTCCATGGACTCTAGCTGCTCGTTAATGTAGAGGGCAACTCCCCCTCCCATTCTCCCCTGCCTGTCCGTTCTAAATAGCCTATATCCATCTATTCCAACGGTCCAACCATAAGAGCTGTCCCACCAAGTCTCTGTGATACCAATGACATCGTGTATGTATGTTCATCTGTGTATGTATCTGCATACTCCTTGCATTGAGATACAGTCATTTAAGCTGCTCCCTTACCAGTGCTGATTTAGGAGCCAGAACTCTCATTTTTAGAACTGCCGCCTTTCTCCCTCTGCCCTGTTGTCCTAGTCCATCCCCAGTGATATCTAGGTTGCTTGAAATTTCGCTGTTTGAATCCTCGTCAACACTGGCACCCTCCTTCTTTGCCTTGACTTCTGGCAACTCAAAGCCCTTCCTTGCTTGCAGAAGCCATCCCAACAGAAGATAAAGATGTTAAGAAGTATTGGCCCAGATCCATCCTAAGTAATACAGCTTTTAGTCAATTTCCAGGTAGCATTTGAAACCTTTGCCATAACCAATTAATGTCTGATGGCCAATCTGGTTTTCAGCCATGCTGCAGTCCATTATCTAGTCTTTATGTTCTCCATTTATATAAGAGATTACACTGGAATATTGTGCTAAAACTCCCATTACAGACAACAGTAATCTTCATCATTAGAATGCAACCAGTTTCATTAAATGTAGTTTCCTGTTAGGCGAATCTGTTCTGGCTATTCTCAGGTGCCCTCATTTTCACTTGAATTTTAGTGAAACGTCATGTCAACATGAAGGAAAAGTATCTTGCTGTGAGGATAGTCAAATGCTGCAAAAGTCTTTCAACGCATTGAAGGAAATTCCATTTTTGGCAGTATTCAGAACTAAACTATATGTGTCCATGGACACACCTGATTGAAAACTGCACTGCCCTGCAGTTCTCTGGGTCCTCTTCCCATACACTTCTCTGGTGGCCTTGCATAAATTCACCTTATGTATTCCACCAATTAAAACAGGCCCTGTTTGATCCTCCACTTCTGTGGCAAGTATACTTTTCCCCAAGATTGCCCACTAGGCTTGAAGACAGGGATGCTGGACAGTACTTTACTTCTAAGGACAGATGTGCCTTAGTGCCTCATATTTTCTGCTCATAATCAGTCCAGCAGATACCCATAATAATATTCCTTGTCTCTGCCCATTCTGCAGCAGCATTCCAAGAATTTAAGCTCTTATCTGAACTGCAACTTCACTCCTCTTTCCATACCTGCCTCCTACAGTACTCTAGCTCATTTCAGACTGTAAAATCCAGTGGAGTTTTTTTAATTAGGTAGAACTCCTATTAGCCTATGAGAAATTGGACTAAATTCATATCTTTTGTTATTTAATCATTCATTGTGCCAATGCTACTGTAAACCAGGCAGGAGGCCACAAAACTAAGGCATAACAAAGGGAGTATTGCTTATACACTTTATCAAGGCAAGATGCAGCTGGTCTGAAGGCCATCCTGCTAGACCACTGACAAGATAAGATAGAGCTTGTGTGAGCTAAGGTCATCCTGATGGACACCTGACAAGGTACTGGGCAAGGTAGTTTTGGTGGAAAGAGCTTCAGAGGTCAAACATGGGACACAGTGAAGGAGTGGATACAGTAAAAGACCAGCAGAGACTGCTGATGATGACCCCACATCTAAATATGCATGCTTGAATAGGGTAGACACTTAACGATACTGATTTCACAGAATTTTAACATGTATTCCTAGAAAATAATGAATACACAGTGCTCCAGTCCTAGTATTGGGAGAGACACTCATGAAATTGTTCATAATTTGAAGAAACAGTTTTTGGCACACCCAGTGCTGTTATAAAGAGTGCCTGCTTTCTAATACAAAATTCTGTCTCATAAAGTTTCTCTACAGAAAATTTTTGGTGTCCATCATTCACTTCTCATGCTAGTTATTGGTAAGGTCTGCAAACCTAACATGAGGTTGTGCTACAGGCCAAGGGAGGTGCTATTCAAGAAATTACTGCTTATTCTGGTGATAAAACCATGTTAAAAAAATTATTTTCCGTAACAATTTTGTTTTTAATTATTATTTAGGACAAGGAGTATTTAAGGAGGTGTCAGTTTATCTCTTGGAAGTGGCTATATTCTTATCACAGACCTAGTAAATGAACTCAATAAATAGCTATCTATTTAGAAATTGCCTCTAAAGTTTATTGCATAATATTTTTCTGAAATAATTTTGACAGTTCTAAATGATTCTTTTATCTAGATGCCTAATGTGCACTAAAGGGTGGAATGAAATCTTGTGCATTTTCATATATATACATGAAAAAACCCCATTCATATACACTGACCACTTTCTGAAAGGTGAATCAGAAAGAAACTATACATACTTTTCTTAGTAACTCTTTTCTGGACAGTTCATTATAGTTTTGTGAACATGTCGTTTTGTTCAAATTAAAAAAAAAGGCAAAGCCCGGATTTTGTAACCAGCAAGATATAGAGTTCAATATTTTGAATGAAATTTCTTTCACTGTTTCAGGATTGTATAAGTGAATTTTTTTAATTTTGTGTAGTCAAAATCTAGAAATATGAAAAGAATTTTCAATTTATGCAAGCAAAGCAGAATAATGGTTTATTTTTTACTGCATCCTACAGAACAAAATCCCATTTTAATGAATTACATTTCTTGCTTAATGAGCTGTAAGATTACTCATTAGTGAGAAAATTCAGGCTAACATGTATAGTGCATTTTTGTAAAGTCATAAAAGAAATTGTTGATATCTGTATTCTATGTGTTCTGTTTAAGGTCTTCAATGCACTATGGTTAGTTGCCAGAATATTTCACAAAATTAATTAAGTGGACTTTTAAAAAAATTATGTAAGTTATTAATGCTTTCTTCAGATTCAGGACAGTATAAATTCTGACAGAAATTGTGACAGAAATTTTGGTCTTCCAACTCTCTATTGTTATGTACTTTTCAGAGGTTCTTTCTTTACCATTCTTACATCCTTATGTCTGACATTTTTCTTTGTCAGGATGAAAAACCATTTCCTTAATTAATAGATTTGTGATAGTTTTTTATATGCATATTTTTTTTTTAAAAAAAAAGTAATCTCCTTCCCCAGAACTGCAGGCTGAGTAAATTGAGACCTTTTTTACTCTCTGAAGGTGTAACTGACTAGAATGACTCTTCATTTATAAGCCAAGAAGCAATGAATGAATAAGTCTTCAATTCTGACCAGTGTAATTACGATAATTCCTTCTGTGGTGAGAGTTGTCTGAACTGAGAGTCTTCTTTCAGTCCTATTTATTGGTGATCACATTAAAATTTTCAATAATATAGGGTACTTTGACTCTTTGACCATTTATGCTGCCTTTAAAAGACATCATCAGTCATCCAGGATGCTTCTACATTGGAAACACACTTGCACATTGATAGAATACTTTCTTACAGTCCTCATAAGGAAATCTAAATAGTATACGTGGCCAAAAGATCTATCACTTTTGCTCAAGGTGCTAATGGAGAGTTGGATTGTCTCTAGGAGTACAACATTTGTGCTCAGGAGTGGGAAGGAGTGATGTTTCTCTCTTTCCCATTCCTTAAGAGCATTGTGGCTCTTGACACCAATGAAGAATTAATCAAAGATTTAATAAATTACATTCTTCCCCCATCAGCAGATGGATAAAGAATGTATGAATGGCTCTAATTAGCAAGCAGGGTTCTCCAGATAAAATTCAAGAATTAATCTACGACCTACAAAATGACCAAATTAAATTAGCTTTCCTGCATATCTGTTAGATCCATGGGGAGCAGGGGATCTAAAATCTTTCTGTTTTGAATTGTTGTAGTTAAATATATTATAGACTTCATCCTCTCTTCTCTTCTCAAGAAACATCATGACTTAGACATGAGAAAACTTGTGGTAAGTTTTGATTTACTGTATGAACTACAGCCTCGTAATTTGCCATTTGGCTCCCCAACAGATTGTTAAGGATTTCTTATAGCTTTGAACTATTATTTTTAATCCTTGAAGTTTGTAAGGGCAAGCAGTAACAGGAAATCTGAAAGACTATTCGAAAGGTCTACGATAAGGTCTAATACCTTTAAAGAAACCAGTGCACAACTGTTTAGTCCAATCTTTGAATAATTTGTACAGCTAATAATATATTAAATCTTACTGATATTTAAATTCCAGCAAATGGCCAATCCAACACAAATATTCCAGTTAATAAGCTAATCACCAGTAATGAAATGTTCAGAATTTGAACTCCATAAGAGTTTAAAAATAACATATTTTTTTGCATGAACTTTGTATTGGAAATAAAGAGTTTCAGTCTATTGTATACAGTTATTTTTCTGATTCATACTTTGTAACACATGAGAAAGTCACTTTCAGAATCTACCATTTTGTTTAATACCACTGAAGTATCATTCAGATAAGACATCATCGTAAAATTTTTAATGCAGTTTTTCACTAACTCTGTCATCTTGATACTATTTTTCATTAGAGGAGATACTTTAAAATTGGAAAGTCTTTATCCTTATACAGATCGGCAGCTAGTCATGCCTCAAAATTTTGAGCAAAACATGAACTAAATTAAAAGATTGTGCAGTGAGCAGATTCATGTATGATTAATGTGGCAAATGTCATATAAATCATCACAAATTGGAGAAATAAGGACAGTTTTGAATGGAAATGAACTAATTAACACTTAATGGATATGACAAAACAGTTATGGAAGGGATGCAGCAATGTTGGCTGCAAAAGTTGACAAGTGTAGAGAGAGGCTGAGATGACTAGAATGTGAATCTTTCCCTTTGTTAAAAATTTTAGTGTTCTTGCTGATTCTGTATATTTCACATTGGTGGCAAAAATAAAATTATTATTTTTAAATGGTTGATCTGTTCATCTGCTGCAGAATTTCTCTGACCTCAACAGTGCCGGAGCTCTGAAGTTGTCAGGCTCATTCTCAGCAAAGAGGCAGGTCAAAAAATTATGTCACAGCCTGTGTCAAAAGTTGAGCATCAACAAAAAAACCCATTTATGAATCAATTCAGGTACAATAACTACACAGACTTTATTTGGAATATAATTTTAAAAACTAGCATATCCAATACAATTAGTTTGCAGACTTTCAGTATTTATAAAGAGAAAAACAAAGAAAAACTTCTTTAACATTTTGAACTATACAATGCCTTCAATTTACAGTCTAGATTAGTACAACCTATCTGAAATATTATTAGTTTATCCTCAAATGTGCTTTTCTTTTTTTTCTTCTCTGATAGCATTGTTTATCTGTAATCTGGCAACACTATGTTTCAGAGCTTTCTTGTATGTAGTAATTTGAGACTTACTCTGAGGAAAGAGTGGTCACTTTATTCCATGGGTTTGGGTGGAGAAGAATACTTTTTGTACAGGAGCCAGATCGTTGAATTAAGATAATGTTTGGAAGCAGTGAGGATTTTTTTTGTTTGCTCTTTTTTCAATCGACCATCTGCTTTTCCATTATGGTTTTCTTTTCATAAATGGCCTTAGACAGTCAAAACACAACCCTGTTGAGATAATGATTCATCATTGTTCTCTCTGCCTTTACGAAACAGAAAATGAAGCAAGACAATTTTGCAGTAGCATTGTTTTACACACAGTTGTAAATTCTTACTCAACATAGCATTCTTTACTGTTCAGAGCAATATTCCTTTTTAAAACCTGCAGTCATCTGCCAGTCACACAAACAGCCACCCATATGCCTATTGGTGGTTACTTTGGGCAGAAGATGGCATACTCAGTGTCCCTCGAGTGCAGGCCTGCTGCAAAGCTTCTTGCTTCAAGGAATCCCAGTTATGCATCCCTTACAGAGTGATGCTCCTTAGCCAGATAGCTCTTATTTCAGGAAAATTGGAAGAGGGGAGATTTAGGCTGGATATAAGAAAGAAGTTCTTTATGTTGAGGGTGGTGAGACACTGGAACAGGTTTCTTGGAGAGTTTGTGGATGCCCCCTCTCTGGAGGTGTTTAAGGCCTGATCTAGTGGGAGGTGTCCCTGCCCATGGCAGAGGGGTTGGAACTAGATGATCTTTGCGGTCCTTCCCATCCTGAACCATTCTAAGATTCTATGATTTTTTTCAAGAATATTTACTTATTAACATAATTCCTCTTCCAAAATAAGAAACAATTGCATTTCTCTTTATTCTAACACTAGAAGAAATGTATGTCAAAAAGCTTGAGTGATTTGCTGATGCAATTGCTTGTGCGCTGAGGAGGAGCTAGATTTTCTTGTATAATTATTTGTGCAATATTGTTTACATGACTATATAATATAGACTGTGAATTTGTTGTTCTTGAACTTTCATATGAATTTTACAGAGAAAATATTTTTCAAAAATAAGACTGTATTGAAAGGAGTGGTATTTTTAGAGCCAAAAGTGGAATGCAATAGTTCTCCTAGGACTAAAACTTGGATTTCATGAAGTTTTAGATGCCTAAACTAGGGGTAAAACTAGGAGACCAAATCACAGCACAGAGAACTTCTGTCTACATGTTTCCTACTCCCAGTGGCCACAGAACATACAAGGTGCCCTTCTTTTCATAGGAAAGGTCCCTACATCTCAGCAGTTTGCCTCCTATATGCTTTTAGTTATTTCAGTTGCTTTTCCTAGTGATACAAAACAGTTTCAGACTATGCTTTTCCTAGTGATTCTGAAGATGTCTGGGCACCAATTGTGGCAGGAAGTGACTACCTGACTTTGCATTGTTTTTTTCCCCTTCTCTCTTCGCATATTAAACCATATTAATCTCAAAACATGAGATTTTTTCACTTCCTCTTTTCACTCTGCAAGTGTTCAGCCGCTGGCTGGGATTGACCCACAGTACTGCCCAGGCACGACAGTTGGTCCTAAAAGTCAAGCTCACATACACCGGTGTGAATTTTTGATGAAGGAACCTCAAGTCTTGGTGTCTCAGAACTTAGCCAATGGTACTATGATGTACTGTCCTCTGGAAGTTAGAAAGACAGCAGTAAATCTGCTTGAGTGTGTACCTATATTAAAGTTATGTATAATTTTAGGTTGTATAACCAAGGAGTGCTTTATGTTATAGTCAAGTAAGAATGCTACTTCCCTGCTTCATGATCTAGACATGGCATCTTCAGTGTTACTTTTTTGACAACTTGTTTGCTGACTTCAAGTGTCTTCGTGCAGGTGTGAATGGGAATCAAACATATCTAGTTTTTTCCACATTATTTAAAAGTTAGATCTTGTGTTAACACTCATAACACTTGCTTGAACATTTGGAATATGGTGCACTTGTTCATTCTATTAGAATACTCCTTTTCCATTTTGTTTGTAAGTTCTCTACATCTTCTGTACTTTGTAAGAAAAACTAGCTTTTCATCCCAGTTCTGTACTGTTCACTGGTATGCTGGAGATTAGTCAGCCCGTATAGAAATATATCCCTCAATTGGATGAGCAAACCTCCAAACTTTCAGGGTCAGTGTTGTTATACTGATCAACATATTATGTTGCTTCTTTAATAAGTGAATATTCTTACATTATTTTTATTATTATTTACTCTAGTTGGTGCAAATGTAAAAAAAAAGAATATATTGTACAAGGGAGAAATTATAAAGGCCAGAGATATTATGAGGTTTTCAGATATAGAACTGAATCTTTTCCATAAAAAGCAGAAACACATTAAAATTTTTATTTACTTTTTCTCTAGTATTGATAAAAAAATTGTAATTAGACTCTCTAGCGCAGTGAACAGATGACACTTGAACCTAGCCTAAGTTTGTTTAACTAATTTCTGCCAAACAGGCCTATTTCCTTCATTTGTGATGAGCAGTAATGATAAGGTGGGACCTTTCTTAATTGACTGTGACATACAGACAGCCTAATACTTTTATCTCTTTCTGTTCAGAGATTTTTACAAGCTGCATTTCTCCTAACTTTTGTGCAGCACCGAAAGAACAATAAATGCTCTTAGTTACTTGTTTTATTAACTGTTTACAGTGTGACTGAAGAATAACTCTGTTTTGAAATGAAGACTTTTTACTTCTGCAGTTTAAGCTGTACTAAAAATTCTGGGAGGGAAGCTGGGATACGAGTAAGCAGTCATCTATGGCCTTGTGGTTACGGTATACCTGCAAAAGTGGAGGTCTCTGGGGACAAAATTCTACTCCCCAGAAACTTTTATGTGTTTTGTAGGTGGTTGTTTCTCTGTAATGGCCACATTGGTTAAAATACATAGAAGAGCTTGATGGCAAGGATCAGGGCAAAGGTCTTCGTCTTCCTACATCAAAACCCTTTAATCTAAAGAGTAATATTCATAAGCCTAACTAAATCTTGAAGATATCAACTAAATCTAAGTTTGCAGGTTCACCTAAGGGCTGAGTGGATTTTGGACACAGGTGCTCAAGTACATTTCATCTTTTCTATGTGCCAAGTAGATGACTGAATCATCCAGGAATAAATCCTTGATTTGAAAAAATTGTTGTCTGACCATTCTCTTGCAAAATGGCCAATGACTTAAAGAACTTGAGTTTAGTAACAATTTTTAAATGTATATGAAACTCACTGGTTTTGATCACAATCTTCAGATAATTCAGATAATTCAAATATTTTATAAAAGTGTTTGGTATTCATTAAGTGATTTGATTGAGTTGACAAGAAAACAATTATTAAAAACGGTGTTTCTTTCAAACACTATTTTTCTTGAGTATGTTGCTAAGTTCATAATTTTTCTGTGCTTTCAATTACCATTTGTAACATTCTTATTTGCTAGTGAGTCTTTCTTTACAGAGTTTCACACTCCAAGCATTGGTTTTTATAGACTTTCAAAAATTGAACCTGCAATATACAGTTTATGTAGCTGTATTGTTTGACTCCTTCCTACTGCTCTACCTGTACTGTAGTATTATTTTTTTAATTTTTTACATTAAAAATAAAGGTTTGGTTTGAGCTAGAGCCACAATTATCAATAATGAATTACCAACAGAACCCATATTAAGCCTGTTTGTTGCGTATATTCTTCCTTTCCAAGATATAGTAATATACATCTTATCTGTATTATTTGTATCCATGCAGCAATGGATTTTATTACTTCCACCAGTAGAGCTGAGCCATTATGTCCATCCTGAGCTTAAAAGGAGCTTGATACTCAGAGCTCCCAAAGGAACCAATGGGAAATGCTCAGCATCTCTCAGAACAAGCCCTCCAGCATAAATTGTCACATTTGCAAGAACTTCATAGCACTACAAGTATTAATTTGTTTCTCTATCTGTCCCTCTCTTTACTTCCTCAACCACAAAATTTGGTTCATCTGCAATCCTTATCTACTGTTTCTGAATAAAAATTGCCCACAGTAATTAATATCCTTTGGATTTTTCAGGTCATTTGTTTTGTTTGTCCAAATGCTTCATCCAAATATTTTTTATTTTTGCTGGTTCCATTATTCACACAATCCTGTACACAGTGCTGTCTTGAATTAAGTTGCACATTCCTCGTGCACCTTTAAGTAATCTGTGCTTAATGTTATTCCACTCTTAACATTATCTCCTGGAAGTTTAATAACTCCTTACTAAAGATGAAGTGTTTATAATGCAAGCACACGGAAGAACAAATAATGATTTAACAAATTAAGTGCATATTCCTTGTACTCATTTTCATACTACTGTATATAATCAGGAAAAATTAAAGCTTTCAAAAGACACTATTTATATTGAATCTGCTGTACTCTCTCTGTTTAGAAAGATAGACATGTATTTCAGGTGTCTGACCCACAACCTAGGCATTGATTTATATGTTTTTTATATGTGTCTCTCTGTCTACACTTGTGTGTGTAAAAATACATATATATATATATATACAAACACATCCATACATACGCAGCCCTGCATTACATAACGTAATCACAGTCTACGTTGATACAGTAGTGAGAACACATACTACATGGTTTCTGCATTGCTTCCAAATAATATTTGTCATGTTCCAGATGCTTGAAATGACAGTCTTTGTGCGTAATATGTCTCCAGCACAATTTAGACCACCATACGCTCATTTGCCCTCAAGTAGGCCTATTTAAAGTATAATTGACTGCCCTGGCAATTATTGTGAATAGCAGCTGTCTGCTGGTAAAAAGAGGCATATATATAATGAGAGAGAAAGGATCAAATACAAACAATAGAAAAAAAAGCAGAAAGAAAATAACTATATAAGGTGTTTTAGACCAGATTTTATAGAGGAAAGCCATAAGGCCTATTAGCCATTTCCAATTAGGGACTATAAAAAAATGAAAGAAACTACTCATCTATTTGTGAAAAGCACCTGGGTCTACCCTAAATATAAAACTGGTAAAAGTTTATTTGTTCTAAAATTGTTACAGCTTACAGCTCTTCATTTATTTTCATTAACTGTGTCAGGTTTTGTTGAAACCTTTGTTGTATCATGTATCTTCTGTATCAGACAAAAACACCTTGCTTTGTTTTTCTCCTAAATAGCTACATAATTAGATGGATTATTTCATGTGTCTGTGCGTGTTTGCTGAAGAGAACAAGCCAGATAAATTAGCACTTAGCAGAACACACAATGGCACATAATATGCCCTTGTATTTCATACAAAGCTTTATTTGTCATTCACAGCTGGTTGGCAAAACTGACTTTGCTTTTGAAAATGACAGGTGGTACTCTGTTGCTTTCTGTATGAAACAGAGAAACAACCTTCACCAAGACAGCGTCTGTCAATAGCTCCTGCGATTTTGTATTCAACGCTGAGCTTGCGTTTCCTGTAAAGTTTTGTTTCATTTGCATCTCTTAGGTCTGACAACTTCCAGCCAGTTTAATAGTAGAGGTTCTATGCCACAAGTTACGTTCAGTCTGAAAAACCTTCCTCTTTCTTCAAGGCCTGATTATAAGACAGGTGAAGTTCAGCATATTTCAATAAGCTCAGCATTCCATGTCAGGAATCAATAGACCTCCTCCTTTCTTTAGGGGTTATTAAATTGCAGCTGTAACATTAGCCTTCTTTATCTAATTGATTGTCTTTTCACAGGACGAAGAAAATCGATAGCATTCAATGGGACTGCCCTGTTTTTCCTTAATAGACGTTTTCTCCTAATTGGTTGCCTGGGTGGCTTCAGTGAGCTCAGTAATGTTTTCAGAAGTCCACAATATGTTGCAGCTCTTGTAAACTATTTTACCATGTGCAACGGTTATTGATTTTATAATGAAATCTAGAAAAATCAATAGCAATCAGGAATATAGATCAGGATTCCTAGGTACGTTAAGGCAAAGGGCAAACTCAGTGTGCTACCACTTCAAGTTGTGATCCAATTAAATATGTCCTTAAAGTACTAGCTAAAGACTTTCTACAAAGTCAGTCGGTCAACTCTTCTGAATTTCATATGAAGGAGAAAATACCAACAATTTTCTAAGTTTCTGACCATGATGTTCACATTACTGTTGAGTTTAAATAGCAGACAAAGGTAGAAACACATGGCATTTGGAAAACTTTGCTGGCCATTGATTTTGTCCACTTTTGACCTCTTGAAATATTCATTCAAATAAGATACCTCAAGTTAGAGAGAGTGGGGTGAAGTGGGTAAGGAGAAGCACAGAGCTACCAAAATGATGCATTTGAACTTTGTTGGAAAGGTCAGCAAGTCAAGTGCCTTATTCTCAGAGTCCACTCAACACTTAGAAACTCAGTTTCACTTTGGAGGTAGATAAATTTCACAAGCAAACATTTAATGTCATTTCCCTCTACAGTGTTGCTGCCCCAATTCTGTTCTGAACCTTGATGGGATACCTTTACCTTGCATGAGTGTAAGGCAGAGCAGCAGCATCAGCAGCACATCAATCACAGTCTGCAGAGATCAGCAGTCAATGAAGTAAATAGCAGGTACTAAGATGCAGCCTACATTATATAAATTTGCTCCTGACTTGCTCTGCATTAGATCACTGCATCTGCATTAAAGCTCTCCCTCAGTTCTACACCATGATAGAGTGGTAGCAGCTCAAATTTCTCTGACAGTGAAAAAACCTCAAAATTTTTCTAGTGAAGTGAAATGTATAGGAGGAAAATGAGATTTAAAGCACAGGAAATATTTCATGTATCCTTGTTTCCTAATCAGTAAAAGGAACAAAAAAGAGAAAAAATAGGAAAGAAAATTCCATGCCATTTCAATGATAACAAGAATAAGATGTTGATTTTTTTCCCCCTGTATCACCGTTGTTTTCATTATTGTTGTTCTAACAACCAAAACAAAACTTTTGCTCATTTTCTGTGTTCAGTACAGGACTCTGCAGTGAACTGGGTGATCAAGACATGACAAGTTTCTTTTTGAAATGAGAATGGTATTATTATTTGCTGGAACACGTAATGAATTTTTTATGTATAAAAATGAATTAAAATTGTAAAAAATTATGGGGTTTTTATACTTTGTAATTTTTATTCAGTCATACTGCTGAATCACATGCACAGTTGAACATATCCTTCAAAATACTCATATCAAATGTGCATCCATGTTAAATCAACTAACTGTGTGGCCTGTATCGTAAAAGGACCTTAAGAAAAATCATCAATTTGTAAAAGATTGTTTCACAAACATACTTCATCCAGGGGGAAGTATTTGGAAACATGAAATAAAATATCTTGGATTTTACCTTATTTCATATGTTCTGTACACAAATAAACTAAATAATTGAGACAACATTTGTCTGTATTTAAAAAGTTCTCATGCTAGCCACTGTTTTCTTTGTGCTGCTAGTTTCTTATCAAGCCAGGACATAAAGTATTTGTGTACCTTTTGCTGTCTTTAGGAAGCAATGTCAGACTTGTATGAACTGTCTCTGGGTCCATCCTGAATTTTTGGGGCCTATCAACCAGTCACCCATCTGCACTGAATGAATTGGAGGCATTTTTCCTTTGCAATTCTGCTATACTTGGATCTCATATAAAGAAGAAATTTGAGACCTATTCTGGTGAAATATTGAATAGTTGTTGTCTTTTCAGCATCTTGTCATAACAAGCCCTCATGTCCAGGCTAGTGGCCCAGAGAAGCAAAAATTTGCCTTTGTGGCAAAGCAAGAAGGGACCCAGGCTCACATAAGTGCAAGATAATTCTATTTTATTCCTGGTACAAATTTAATTCTACAGCCAGTGTGATATTCTTGTGGCCTACATGAGCATATGGAAATATGGCAGGAGAATACTGGTATAAGAGACTCTTTTTCTTTTTTCAGACATAGTGCAGTTTATAGGGGAGGGGAGAAATTTGCTATTCATTGCAAACTGAATTATGCCTGTAGTTAATGAGGTTAAAGCAAGAACAACAACTATGAATCAGATTTGTTTTCTGGCCAGCCTGTGATGTAACTGACTGAATGAGGGCCAGAACTCATCTAGATTGTTCCTGGTGCTGACCAGCAATTTCAGCCACTGATAGAGAAATGCAGCATAGAGAAATGGCTCTTGCTTTGCTTATTCTTTTGTATTAAATTATGAATTGTCATGTTTTTATTCTCCTTTGAGACTTGAAGCTTCACAAGTTGAAGAAAGTTCTATTGATTGCTAAGATATTTGAACATTTCTTAGTTTATAGCATCATCTTTTTAGTTTTTTTGAGGCTTGAGATACAGTTATAAAATTTTTGAGTCAATGGGGGGAAAATATATTTTAATTAAACACAGATTTCCCTTGAATTAAACTACTGTCTTCAGATTTTCCCAAAATCTGAAATTCCTGAATTGTTAGTCAGTTTGGAAACATTATAGAAATAGAAAAGAAAAATAAGTAAATTAATATCAACAAGCTGTTTTTTATTCTACCAGTAGAGGGACACGATCAGACACTCAAGCAGATACTGAAAAGGTGGAGGTATTTTCCATCATGTCAGAAATAGTTTAGACTGAATATTTGCCAAGAATAAAACAATAATAAAAATAAATTTCTCTTGATGTGAGGCAAATGTGAAGGGTAGAAGACAAATATGCTTAATTGCCTTAAATTTTCAGGAATTTTATCTGCAATCTTGCAGTCGGAGTACCATTTTTCCACAGTAAAACCTGCTTGAATTTCAGTAGAAGTGTCCATTCACTGACAGTAATGTTATAAGAACAGCTCTATTGCTGACATTCCTGATATTTCTCAATATCTTAATGTTATTATGATATAACAATCAGAAATTTAAAAAATAAAACAAGGTATGAAAAAGCTATAAAAAAGAATAAGCATATGCATGTGGGAATGCAGGTTCACCAGAAATTTGGTGATTTCATTTATTATTTTGGCACTATCACTACACCTGACTTGAAACCTATTTTATCTGCAAATGGGCAAACATGTAATAGGTTACAAGATGAATCCTAAAATCAGCATGATTACAATAGTAGTGTCTATGATAATCTAGGCTGAGCAGGTAAAATATGTTGGTTATTGCTGCTCAGTGAAAGAGAAGCCTTGATTTCAGAAAAAAAAGTCATGCTGGATTTTCAACATTGAAGGTTGCAATGCTAATTGCTCTTCCTCACTTGACTTGCGCCTTTCTGCATGCTATTCTGTTAGAAATTACTATTTCAGCAACGTGCCAGACTGTATAATTCTTGATACTGTGCCTTCTTATGCACAAATGAATTATAGATCATCTTTTCCTAGGCTTTTAGGAGTGATAATGGAGTGAGAAGAAGATACTGTGGAAAAAATCTTGTCTACTTTTCAGCAAAATTACATTAAGTTGTGTGAGAAAGTTAATTAATATTAAACTGTAAATAATTTAATTAGCTTTTAAATACCTTTTTCTACATTTATTCTAACCATTTGGATAAAAAATTGCTACATAGTTACCATTCTGACAATGATGACTTTTTTTTCACGTATAGTTGTAATAACTGATTAATTAATTATAGATACACTACTCCAGTGGCTTTACAATTGTGCTTTTCAGAAAATTTCAGATATTTTCAGGTAATACTCTGTGTCCTAATGTTCTCAGTTTCTGAACCACAGATTTCTCTGTTAATAGAACGCTTTCTCACTCAAATCTGCAATTCAAATGATGTATCAGGGTACATATCTGTTTTCAATCACAATCATTAATCTATCTGATCCTATTGCTTCTGGATATTTTTATGCATTAAGCACATTTTTCTAAAATGAAGACAAGAATGCAAATATTGCATAATTTAAAGCAGAGATCTTGTTACCTTCAACCACATTTTTCATTTGAATTGCATGCTATGTTTAAGACACAGCAGAACAAGATTAATTTGATCTTGTTCATTGCATTTCTGGAGCAGATTATAGAAGTACATTGTAATCGAGTTGCAGATTTAATAGGAAGGGATTATTCCAACTAGTTATTTTCATCAATCTGCCAATTTGCTGCAGTCCTGCTGCAGAACCATAGCTGTCCTAAAGGGGGCTCACAGTACATTAGGCCAAATCCAGTAAAGGATTTTAGGCAAGTAAAACTAGCACAGAAGTTCGTCACCGAAGTCTGAAATTACTAGTGTATTCTCAGGTGCCAGGTATCTCTGGAGGTGTCTGAACCTCATAAACTACTCTGTAACTTTGAAGTTTTGCAGCCACAAGCCTTCCCTTAGAGAACTTCAAAATTGATTGCATCTTTACTGAGTAGTGAGCCTGACACTCACACAACCAGGATTTGCATCTTTTTAAAGAACTATTGTGTCAGACATTTTTATGTAAAGTAAAAACAAATATGCAGCACAGTGGATCAAATAATTATTTCTAATGAACATATGGAACACAGAGATTCAAACTAAACTTGTGGTATGAGTGCTCAGATTTCTATTAGAGGCCTTGGAATACAAGCAAGGCAGGCATGCTCCTCCCACTGAAGGTGTACCACTGTGCAGAAGAAATTTGAGATTTGGCTAGAATGAACTTACAAGAGCAAATGTGGTACTCTAGCCTTATGATTAGGGCACTCACTTGTGAGGTAAAGGACCTCAGCTCTTTTCCCAGGACTGCATCTGTATTTTATCCAATGACTACTTAATGGATGTAGAAACCCAAGAGAGCAGATAAGGAAGCAGATCATCTGCTCACCACATGGAGGCTGGCTTTTGTGCTTTTTGTGTAAGGATAATGAAGTAGTTCTTTACCCGTTACATCCCCATGTGAAATGCTTACAGTCAGGACAGAATGTAGGCAATAATAATTGTACCAAATAGCAATCCTTTTAGTCTGTGGAGGTTCAGACTCACGCATGAATCACATTATAAATAATAGAATCTAATAAAACAAGACAGAGCAAAAGAAAACAACATTCGTGTCCTGTGGGAAGAACCTGCAAGTTTGTATCTTAATAATGGCATACTACTGCCTATACACACATTGCATAAAATTACTTCCCTGGAAACGGGGCCTCTCTAGGGTGATTTTATGGAGCAGAACCTGCAAATATAGACTGTTTCATGTGTGAATTTTAATTCTTTTTTTGATATAGAGAAAAAAAGCCCAGTCCTTGCTAAACTGAAAAAACTTCATGCTCTTATGTGTAAAGCTGATGGCAGATGAGGAGAAATCAATTTAAAAATGACTAACATATCACTAGCTGGAAAAAAATAGTCATGAATAAAATAATAATTACTTTAAAGTCACTTCTGCAGGAGACTCAGAGCAGGGTCACTTTATGACTCTGTTGCCTCGCACAACCATCCAACCTGAATCACAGAGCAGCTCCTTTGCTGTTTTCCCTGAGTGCTGTGTCCCATGCTTGCATACTGCTCTGAAATGGAGTCACAGAGAACTAAAGCCAGCCATGAGCAATAAGAAAATGGGCTTCATCCACTAAAGAAACTTAATTCTTACCTTTTTCATTATTTTTTTTTCCTTTCCTTCTCTCTCTCACACTTCACACTTTCTTAGGACCATCCTATGCATTCCAGTAAGGCAGATATTCCCTATATCTGTA
Organism: Turnix velox; assembly: GCA_013400935.1. Lineage (NCBI taxonomy): Eukaryota > Metazoa > Chordata > Aves > Charadriiformes > Turnicidae > Turnix > Turnix velox. The sequence continues at coordinate 115,255 of VZTY01026315.1, forward strand.
TCCCTAATAACTCCTCTCATGGTCTGCAGCATCTTGAGTGAAGAAGGTTTCTCAGTGCTTGTACCTTCCTGACATGTGGGACCCTTTTAGTGTTCTTGATAAACACATTCTTATTAATTCACTGCCCTGATTCTGTGAAGAGACTGCTGAACCTCTACATTGTTCAGCATATTCAGCATAATCTGAATTACAGATTATAAAATCAGAAGGCACTACCTAGTCATGTTGTCTGAGTCACTAAACAATGTAAATCACAAGAATTCCCTTCATTAATTTCTTGGTTAAATAGGAATTAGTCCAGTTACATAAATGAGCAGGTAAGTTCTCATTCTGTGAAAAGCTGTACAGGATGGGCACCCTGATACACTCAGGCAGTGATTTACATTACCATAAGGAAGGGAAGTAGATCAAGTCTGGAAAGATACAGCCCCTTCCTGGAAATCCATGAGAAAATTTCCACTTCTAATGTCAAAATATTGTTTTAGTATGTTCCAAGTGCACAACACAATAAAATACGAGTGATAAAATGTCAACACGTGTGAAATTCTGATTGTTCAAAATAAAAAATATTCTGATCACAGAAAGGATGAAGCATAGCTATGCAAGAGAATCTTCAGCTTGCCTGCTTTATCTGGTGAGAGGGCTGATATGCAAGTGATGATATTTTAGCATCAGGCTTTTGTAGAGTCTCTTTATAACTAGTTGTAACAGGAAAAAATCTATGACGAAAATTCTTCTCATTAACAGCAAATATCTGTCACTAACCTAAACCTAAGATCACTGCTTTTGCCTACACTTTGGCTTCACACAATACTACACCCATGGCATATTATCTTCTACTGTTTTAAGTGCTAAAAGCAATATGAATTACAGACAATTTATAGCATAGCCAAACTTTCAGAGAGGTGCACTTTCCATTGTTCTCGACAGTTCAACCTGCAAGCACATAGCAGAATGTCTATGGGAGAGAGAGAGGGTCTGGGCTGCACTACCTGAACATAGCCTGAACGTGGCTATTAGAGTAACAATAGAGACGGCAGAAAATTGTTCCTAGTGAATTTATTTGAATAGTTCTGGAAGTTACGAGGGGAAAGGGGGGTGGTGAGGAGGGTGTCTTTATCACTGAAGGAACAGTTGGAAGTTTCTGAGGACTGTTGAAGAAAAGAAACTTCTAATGTGGAAAACTGTTGAAGATCAACAGTTAAATAAAACACCTCATTATCTACAACTAGACGTGTTAAATAGGCATGTCAAAAGCAAGCACATGTTACGGAAAGGATCTAAAAAAGTCACCAGATGTTCCAAAATCCTGTCTGGTCATGGGTCTCAGAGGGGTGGAGGACAGCTCTTTCTTCCAAGAGCCTAACAGAAGGTGAACTTGGGCTTCTCATCAGAAGATATGCTAAAATAATTTGTCAGTGTCTCAGGGAAAAGGATATATTCCTTGTTTTCCCTTCTCAGTCCCTGCTAACTCGTATCAGCTGCTGAGCTCCTGCTGTGGCAGCAGGGGATGACCAGCAAGAAGTGAGTGAAATCACACTCCTCTCGGAGCCATGAAGGCTGGAAAGTAGTGAAGTGACCTGTCCCGCAGACCTACAGGCCTGCAGAAGCAGTATTGTGCCCTGCTCACTGCACACTCTATAAGGAGAAGCTGAGATAAACAGTTGAGTAAACCTGAAAATAATCATTATGAATGCCTTACCTCTCAAATCACATGGCTCACATGGACTTCTCTTTGGGAAGATGCCACAATTACCTAGCTCCAGTCCCACTCAGATTTAATATTCTAGAGAACAGAATAGTTATTTGTCATGTTAGGCAGTTTATACTCATCATGAAGCAGAAGATATAAGCAGAGGTACATTAATATGTGCTCGAAAATTAAAAACATATACTGAATGATTATTAACATCATTAGGCAACTACTAACTTTCTTATTGATAAAGGATGCTTATTGATAAAGGTTCCTGGAATGTGTTGATGACAACTTCCTCTTTCAAATGGTACAGGAACCCACAAGAAGAGGAGCCATGCTGGACCTTGTTCTCACCAATGACGAGGGCCTAGTGAGTGATGTGGTGCTAAAGGGCAGCCTTGGATGCAGCGACCACGAAATGGTGGAGTTTATTATCCACAGAGCATCCAAGAAGGGGCACAGCAGGCTCACTACTCTGGACTTCAAGAAGGCAGACTTTGACCTGTTGAGGGATCTTATTGGCAAGGTTCCATGGGAGACAGTCCTGGAAGGTAGAGGGGCCCAAGACAGCTGGGCAGTGTTCAAGAACCAACTCCTCCAAGCCCAGGAGCTGTGCATCCCAAGGAAGAAGAAGATGGGGAAGTACGCCAGGAGACCTCTATGGATTAG
>VZTY01026317.1:9685-27377 GCA_013400935.1 Turnix velox
AGCCCCCTTCAGGTATTGAGAAGTTACTCTGAGGTCCCCCCTGAGCCTTCTCTTCTCCAGGCTGAACAACACCAACTCCCTCAGCCTGTCTTCATAAAGCAGTTGCTCCATCCCTCTCATAATCTTGGTGGCCTCCTCTGGACCTGCTCCAACAGCTCACTGTCCTTCTTATGTTGAGGGCTCCAGAACTGGACACAGTAACTCCAGGTGGGGTCTCACCAGAGCCCAGGAGAGGGGCAAAATCCCCTCTCTTGACCTGCTGGTCACACTTCCTTTGATGCAACCCTGGATTTGGTTGGCCTTCTTGGCTGCAAGCCAAGATGGTAAAATAAATCTCAGGAGCATCCATGGAATCTGTTAAACTGGAAGGACAGTGGCTTCCCCACAGATAGATTAGCCTCATGTTCCTACTAGGAAAGACCTGATGCTTTCCAGCAGTCAGACAGAGGCTCATTTTGCTTTGCATCTGCTTCCTCACCTGTCTTGTCATAGCTGTGATCATACCATGTATGAGAACTCAAAGACTTTTGATGTGGTTATGATGTGGTGATCCAGATTTGTCCCAGGAATACCTTCTTCCAGGCTTTATCTTCATGCACAGCCCTGTTTTATCCTGATAACATCAGGAAAAGCAACAAATTACTTTAGTTTCCTCGTGGTGAAGACATCAGCCCATCACTTTTGTTATTTTAAGATGGATGAGTCACGATGCACCCCGTGCTACTGAGCAGCTGTCTTGTGCAATCATTCCATCACACCAGGCTGGAAAATCTTCTTCCAAAGCACTAGCAGGAATTGAGCTGAGGCAGCACTTTCCCTAATTTTTGCTGTCAGCTCTTCTCTCCTTAATTAACATGTTTTGTTTTGCTCTGAAATGGGCACTGACTTAATTAAGTCTGCAAGGCACTGGGAAGCTCAGATGATGATGAAAAGGAGGGAGTACATCCAACACCCAGTTGTCTCCTCTGGCCTCTCAGCGTGCCATTTACATAAGAAAACTTGCTATTTTGGAGAGGAAGCTCTCAGAGCATGTGACATGAATTGTAGTGCTTAAAGAGATGTTGGAGAGTTCTCATTACTCATGGTCTGGCCACTGATAGCTACACAAGTGCCTTCAGTCTCGTGGTTACCTTGCTGAGCTCAGGATTTACTCATCACAGCTCAAGAGGTCATGGCTGCTTATTTCTGAGGTGATGACAGGAGTTTTTTCCCCTCTCTCATGAAGAAAACCTCTTTAAAAATGTGTTCTGTTTCTTTTTTTTTTTGCATGGGAGACAGCTCCTCTTCAGTGCTGCTTTTTTTTTGGTAAAAAAAGAAAGGAGGAGATAATTGGTTGTTGCCCAGACAACATTTTGGAGGCAGAGAAGGTTTTTTGTTGCCCATAAATGAGCCACTGCAAGTGTTATACCTGGTGACATGGCTCCTGCATGCATGGTCTGCAATTTTTCTACATCCAAAAGCTTCCATACCTTCCAAAATCCCTCTCAATTTGCAGCATTTGCTTTCAGATAGATTTTGGAGCCCTTCCTCCTAATGGCATCACATATCCTTATCTGGATTGAGCTGGGTGTGCCACATCCTTATCTGAATGTCCCACGTGGAGTGTTCTCTCTGCCAGCTCTTCTTTTCCAAGCCTTTAGAATCCCAGGGAAAAAAAGTTAGACATGCAACACATACTAAAGGCAATCAGGGCACAATTAAGAAGTCTATTACTTATACTACTTCATCTCCAGAAGCAGATCCAGTTGGATCCCATCATGCAAGGTGCTGGACAATCTTCTGACCTGATTTTAACTGCTCTCTGTTGCAGTATGGGCACAGGCTATAAAGGGTTAACAACTGCTCAGCTCAGAGCCTGAGGCAAATCTTATCAAGCCACCTGATGGCCTTGGAGCTTGCTTGTGTCTTCCATTGTTTTGGGAAAGAGTCCTCGATGGTCTGGGAAAGTAGAAGGAGTCAAGAATGAAAAAGATAACAAGAACTTGTGTACAGCTGCGTGTGTTGGCAGAAGAACTCTAAGAGGAGGGACTGACATTAATGCAAGAATGTAACTTGTAACCAATCAGTATGTTAGTAGCATTGATAAGTAGCCATCACTGTATATAAGCTTGTCTCATGCTCACAATAAACAGATTCTGGCAGATCATATTGATCGTGGAGGTCAACCCCTTCTTACACCAATCGTCGTATCTCTTTAGCTCTCTGCTGCTCTTTGCAAGTAGATGCAAGTATGGAAGCCCTCTCTCTTGTCTATCTAATTTCCCTGATTAGGATGTACTTTCAACTCTGTGTGTTTTAGACTCAAATTACTCTCAACAGTTGAGAGATCTCATTCTTTCAGTAGTTCTGTCAGAGATTTTGATCCTGTTAATGAAGAGAGGGCAATAGAGATAATGCAACCTCTTCTCATGAAAAGCTCTTCTGTTTTCTTATCTGCTTCAGACTCTTATCTCTTCATTTCTTATGGAAGGAATTTCTCTGGGACTAGATGACCAGCTTTTAGATAGCACCTACAGTGAGAAACATGAGGGAACTTGTGCTTCCTGGGTCAAAGCACAGATAAAAGCTGGGTGGAGAGTGGCTTGAGTGCAGCTCTGAAGAGAAAGACTTAGGGGTGTCAGTGGATGACAAACTCAACATGAGCCAGCAGTGTGCACTTGCAGCCAAGAAGGCCAACCAAATCCTGGGTTGCATCAAGAGGAGTGTGACCAGCAGGGCAAGAGAGGGGATTTTGCCCCTCTACTGGGCTCTGGTGAGACCCCACCTGGAGTTACTGTGTCTAATTCTGTAGTCCTCAACATCAGAAGGACATTGAGCTGTTAGGGCAGGTCCAGAGGAGGCCACCAAGATGGTCAAACGGCTGGAGCCTTATGAAGACAGGCTGAAGGAGTTGGGGTTGTTCAGCCTGGAGAAGAGAAGGCTCAGAGGGGACCTCAGAGTAACTTCTCAATCCCTGAAGGGGGCTACAGAAAGGCAGGGGTAGGACTCTTTAATCAGATATGTGATGGAAGGACTAGAAATAATGGATGTAAATTGGAAGGGGGTAGATTCAGGCTGGATATAAGAAAGAAATTCTTTGCTGTGAGGGTGGTGAAACACTGTTAGAGGTTGCCCAGTGAGGTTGTGGATGCCCCCTCAATCCCTGAAGGTGTTTAAGGCCAGGCTGGACAAGGCACTGGGCAGCCTGATGTAGTGGGAGGTGTCCCTGCCTATGGTAGGGGGATTTGAACTTGATGATCTTTAAGGTCCCTTCCAACCCAAACACTTCTATGATCTGAACAGAACTAGTATTTCAACTTCTTATACAGGCAGTGCTCCTAGTTTTCTGGATGACTAGAAGTCCAGGGTACTATTTACCCTGTGTTGCAGATTGGGGCACATCCCAGTATTCAAAAGTCTTCACAATCTGTCTGCCAGCTGTATTTTTACCCACTGTCTCCTGGATTTTCTCCCTTTTAGCAATTATCCACAGTATGACTTGATTGTTTCCATCATTCTGCTGTTTGCATTGTGGATGCCCTCATCTCCCTCATGCTCTGTCTTCCCTTCAACCCTTTCTCTAAGCTCTTACACCCAAACATCAGAAAATCTTCTCTTCTTCTCATTATTTCTTCCTGTTCTCTTCCTTGCTGGTGCTTTTGACCTTAGTTTTGTTAACTCTTCCAGCTTAACAAGATAACTCTTTGAAGAGTCCATATCAATACACCAAAGCAACCAAATGTGAGCCTCAAGTTGTAACACATATATATTTCACAATTTTTTCCACTTTTCTTCATGTAACTATCTGCTTTGATACTGGTAAGGCTCCTAACAGGGGAAGGTGTAACCCCAAAGTAATTATTTTTGCTGGAAATTGCCCCTTTCTTATTTTTTTGCAGCATTAGAACCCCAAAGTACTCAGAAGAAATATTTTCTACAACCCAGTGTGGAAATCTGGCTTCAGGAATGCCACAAAAAGTGATTTCTTGAGTTATAGTGGACATCTTGCTTTGATTAAAAAAAAAAAGGCAAAAGCTTCTTTACATGGAAAAGATTAGAGTCCCAGGGTTTAAAACTTAGCATTAAGGTCTCAACAGGGGAAAACAAAATACTTCAGGCTCACAAGCAAACAAAAAAATACACCTTGTAAAGTCTCACTGGTGTATGGAAGGGAAGAAGAGACGCAAAGAACTTCAGTAAATGTCCAGGACTTCCAGAAAAATTCAGATTGAGGTGGCTGAAAGCTGTAGAGGCAGAAAGCTCAGCTCCTTTGTGCATGTGTCAAATTCCTGCTGCATTTCATTCCTCCCTCTGAGGAGTTTTATGTTCCCAGAGGCAGAAGGACAAATGTAGCACTCTGACATCCCTTAGAATTCAGCAGGCAGCTGTTGGTAGGGATGATGGCAGCTCTGCTTCCTCTCTGCTGACCTGTCTTATTGCCTTGGTGACACTCTGTACTTTCTGAGTGGCCTCTTAAAATCCTCCATTTGGCAGGATGATGTGTTGGAGCTGTGGGGCTGTCAGGGTGAATGTGCATCCATGCACCAGTGCAAAGCTCATCCTTCTTTTCCTCCAAGTTCTCCTAAAATTCCTCTGACAGGGAGGTGGTGGCTTTCTCCCTCATGTATTTCAATCCTTGGTTTTGCTTTCTGAGAAGCAGAAAATAGGGAATTTTCCCCAATTTAGGAGTCATCCCTGTATGTGAGAACATAAGCTTCAAAAAATCCTGAATATTTCAAAATGCAAGGTCTGAACATGAGAGGAAACAACACCAAGGTCTCGCAGAGATCCAAATTTTGGGATCCAGCTTCTTAGCCATGTTTTGGTCTTCTAACATGAGCTTGTTTCCTTTTTCTTTTCAGCTCCTGAAGTACTGGCCCAGAAACCCTACAGCAAAGCTGTGGACTGCTGGTCCATTGGAGTAATTGCCTACATCCTGTGAGTATCTCTTGGGTTTTCAACCACAGGGAGCTTTGGGACCTGCAACACCCTCTCCCATCATGTAAAATCCCACTTTGCATGGCCCAAAAAAGTTAATCTCTGACACTTGTGACCCAAGATAACATAAATCTGGTTACATAAAGGCTGAAATTTGGGTAGAAGTGGTAGGAAGCAAAGTAAGATCCTTCAAAACCACAAAATCTTTGCTCTGTATGCAATGGTGTGTGCTTGTCCAGATTGTGACTTCAGGGAACCTGTTCCCTCCCCTGCTCAGATGAGTTTAGATCAGAGAGAATGTGTCCACAGAGCTCAGCATCATGCCCACAGCTGTGTCCCCAAGTGCCACCTCTCTCAAGCCACTGTAATGGCTTCTTGTTCCCTGGGGGAAGCATAGAGGGAAGTAACATGGGAAAGAGCTTTTCATGTACTGCAATATTTTTCTTATCAAAATAATGCAAAGTACAATGGGTGTACCCAAAATGAGGGATCCTTTTTCTTAACACATCCAATCATCAAGTAGGAAAAGGTGATCTGATATCAGTTCTGCCACTCTTCCCTCAAGCTGTGAAGCCTCATGACTGAGATTTGCTCCTCTAATGAGGCTAATAGTAGCTTCTCAATACCTCAGGGAGGCTACAGAAAGGCAGGGAGAGGATTGTTCAATAGGATATGTGATGGCAGGACTGGGAATAATGAATGTAAATTGGAAGGGGAGAGATTCAGGCTGGAGATAAGGAAGAAATTCTTTTGGTGAGAGTGGTGAAACACTGGAAGAGGTTTCTCAGAGGGACCTTAAAGATCATCGAGTTCCAACCACCCTGCCATGGGCTGGGACACCTCCCACTACATCAGGCTGCTCAGTGCCTTGTCCAGCCTGGCCTTAAACACCTCCAGGGATTGAGGAGGCATCCACAACCTCTCTGGGCAACCTCTTCCAGTGTCTTACCACCCTCACCATAAAGAATTTCTTTCTTCTATCTAGCCTGTATCTCCCCTCTTCCAATTTGCATCCATTATTTCTAGTCCTTCCATCACAGATCTTATTAAAAAGTCCTACCCCTGCCTTTCTGTAGGACCCCCTCGGGTATTGAGAAGTTACTCTGAGGTCCCCCCGGAGCCTTCTCTTCTCCAGGCTGAACAACCCCAACTCCTTCAGCCTGTCCTCATAGGGCAGTTGCTCCAGCCCTTTGACCATCTTGGTGGCCTCCTCTGGACCTGCCCCAACAGCTCACTGTCCTTCTTGTGTTGAGGGCTCCAGAACCGGACACAGTAACTCCAGGTGGGGTCTCACCAGAGCCCAGGAGAGGGGCAAAATCCCCTCTCTTGCCCTGCTGGTCACACTTCTCTTGATGCAACCAAGGGGTAAAACATGTTTTTTGTGAACTTTCCCTCAAGACTGATTCCCAAGTCAGGAGTTTAGAGACCTGTTTGATGGGGTGATCCATGCTTGGGGCTTGAATTCATGGATAATTCTGATAGCAATTTCACAGTGTAGCAGACTTTGAAGCAAGGGCTATTTGTGCAGGTCTTGAAGAGCAAGTCATGTTGTCATCATGACCATATGGACCACAACAAGACTGTTCCTTTTGTGCAAGAGAGCACAGAGCTGCTGAGTAGTTGTTGACTTCTGCTGCAGGAACAAATGTCTTTTCATGCCAGAGTTACCACTGCTTTGTCTTTTTTTCCTTGTTTTTCCCCTTTTACACAACTGTCAGTTAAACCAGGCTGAAGGAAAAATGCAGCTCCAACGAGGCAGAGCATTAAAGCATTCTTACTTTGTTCCCTTTCTCCTTCTGCAAACATTTCATGGCTTGTCAATGTGAATAACTTTTTAATGGTGCAATAAAACTTATTTTTACCAGGACACACCTCACTGCTGCATTATCCATTCAGTGCAGTGCTCATTCTTTAGATTTTTATTTAGCCTTGTGCATGCTCTATGCTACCCAAAATTGATTTTTTTCATATTTTTCATGTATTTTCTTTGTTTGCATGTGTGTTTATTTATTTAAAACAAAGCCCTGCCTCAAAGCATCAGCTTTATGATTGGTTTTACAATCTACAAGAATATTTGAGAACTTCAGGGGAATGGATTTATTTTGGAGCATGCATCAACAGCAGGATGCAAAAAAATTTTGCATAACAAAGCAAAAATCAACAGTGCTGATTCTGACTTTGTGGCAAAGCCCAGCAGGACAAGCTGTAGCAATGGAGAAGACAGCAGACATGCCAAAATATCTCAGAGGTTACATCACACAGCATTCCCTGGTGCTCTTCTAGATGAGGATGGGGTGTGCTAATATGAAGTTACCATCTTCCACAAGCAACCCTGAGCATGGAGGGCCAAGAGTTTGGGATTTTTTGGGACATTTTTGGTCCTTTGCAGGCCAAGTGGGACAAGCAGAGGCATTATTTTGCTTCCATAGGATTTTTCTGAGTACTAGATTCAGAGAGAAGGGGGAAGAAGAATGCAAGTGGAAGGCAGAAGTGCACTGGCTCATCTTCCAGGCTCCACAACTGCCCAGGTTCAGTCTGTTGTCAGATGTCCATTCTGAAAATACATGTTCATCTGGCAGCTCACAGGAGGGATGAACTGCTACATCCTACTTGCCTGGACATAAACTTGGCTCTGCTCCAATTTTTCAGTCCCATTCAACTATGGCACATGCATCAAAGGTCTTTTTCCTGGTAGACATTGCCATTTCACTGGTTGCTTTTATGTGTCTTATAGATGTACCTGGATGTATAGCTCAGTTGGGAGAGCATTGCACTCCTAATCTGAGGGTCAGGGGTTCGAGTCCTCGTCCAGGTATGAGGCTTGTCAGAGTTGGGCTTATGGTTGGACTAGATGATCTGAAAGGTCCCTTCCAACCTAGATGAAATAATGCCAAGCAATGTGTCCTCCACCACTCAGACAATGAGCACAGCTACAATAGGTGGATTCAAACACATCCATAAACTTCTGACACCCTTTTCTATACATTGCTGCTCTTTCTGCAAGGTTCAGCTCAGTCATTTCCTGCTCTGTTTTCCAAATCTGAACATGCCAGGCTTGTCAAGGAAGGTGCTGCACACTCCTCTGATCTAAATTACTCATTTGCTGGCTTGGGAATCCCAAATCCTGAAGGCTTCAATCAGATCAGTGAGAACAAGTCCCTTGGAATTCATGTTTGCAGGACAAGAAAACCTTTTTAGTATTTTTGTGCTGTACATAATATTTATTATTATTATTATTTATATTATGTAGAATCATAGAATAGTTTGTGTTGGAAGGGATCCCAAAGATCATCAAGTTCTAATCCCCTGCCATAGGCAGGGACACCTCCCACTACATCAGGCTGCTCAGTGCCTCATCCAGACTGGCGTTAAACACCTCCAGGGATGGAGGGGGCATCCACAACCTCTCTGGGCAACCTCTTCCAGTGTTTCACCACCCTCACTGTTAATAATTTCTTTCTTATATCCAGCTTGAATCTACCCCCTTCCAATTTACATCCATTATTTCTAGTCTTCTCATTGGTGATGCTCAGTGATTTTTCCAGCCACCTACAGTGTGTGACACAGCCTTAAGCTGTGTCTGCAGGACAGTCCAGCCCCCCCTGGCAGCTGAGGACAAGGGTCCTTTGCACTGAACAGCTTCTGCAACGGCACTGGGCTCTATCTGTGGGCACTTCACTCCTATTTGGGTTGATAAAAGCTGTCATTTCACCAGGACTTGCAACTGCCTTATGAAGACAGGCTGAAGGAGTTGGGGTTGTTCAGCCTGGACCTCATACAAGGCTCAGGGGGGACCTCAGAGTAACTTCTCAATACCTGAGGGGTGCTTAAGGCCAGGCTGGATGAGGCATTGAGCAGCCTGGTCTAGTGGAAGGTGAACCTATGGCAGGGGGGTTGGAACTTGATGATCTTTGGGATCCCTTCCAACCCAAGCCATTCCATGATTCTATTCTACATCACCTCCTCACCTTTTCTGTGAATCCTTGAGGCCCCTCTGAACAGGTTGTTATCATTTCAGAAGGTGGAAACTCTGGGGAATACAACTGAGAAACCAGGCATGAATTAAAGATGCTGTGAGCTAAATCTGAGTGGTTTGAGTGCCTCCAGACACGAGCTCAGTCTCACATGAGAGCCCTCAGTTCAGAACACTGGAAGAACAAACTGTTTCTGTGGCTCTGACACTGCAGACTAATATTTTTTTCTGTGATATGCAGGGTGAAGGATGTCCTCAGAAGGAATACCTTTGTTTCTGTTCCAGTCTCTAATGTTTCCCCTTAATGCCAGCCAGACTGCAGAGGCTGCAGAGTTTTTTATCAAAACCTGTTTAGCATGAGAAGTCATTCTTCACACAAACCTAATTTTAGCAGCCTGAAATTTCCTGTTATTCCACTTGCAACATTTCTCTATTTCAAACAGCCTCACTGTTGCTCTCAGCTTTATCACAAGGCACTTTTTGATACGTGATCAGCTTAAAAACCAGAGTGTAAGAAGAGTAAGAGGCAACAGGGTTTCCGACAGCAGCTGGATTCTGGGCTTCTCTAGGTTACATGAAGCTAAAAAACCTTGGGGAGCTAAAATACATGTCTGATATAGGGAAGATTGAGTTTATTTGTGCAAAAAAAAAAAAGAAAATCATCTTTTAAAGCTGTAAAACCACCAACTGGGACCACAGGATGTTCTGCCCCAGTCCTTTGGTTAGTCTGATTCAACACCTTTTGTCTTCTCTGCACTGGGATCAACAGGTTTTGCCCTGAGTTTTCTTCTAGTTCTGTTTGTTGGTAGGATGAGTGAATTATTGCTTTTTTTACCATTATTTATAAAGCAGTGATTATCTGGAGATACATCTTGGATCCTACTCTTTCTTGTACTACTTAGGGGTTGAGTTGCTTTTGATTTTTGATTACTGCTTTTTTACCATTATTTATAAAACAGTGATTATCTGGAGATAGATCTTGGATCCTACTCTTTCTTGTACTACTTTGTGGCTGAATTGCTTTTGATTTTTCAGTAGATGTGTGTTAAATAATTTATTCTGTCTGTAGGGAAGGATTAACCAGGGACAGTACAAAGTATAACACTCCGGGAGAAGTTTTCACTGTTATCCTGGAGCTGGGCATTGGGAAAAAGCTGATCAGGCACCTTGTTTGCATGCCATGCAAGCTTAAGTGAGAAAAAGGGGAAGAATTTTCATCTTTGGCACTAGAAGGAGAATTATTGGAGGCAAAATATACACAAAACATATTGGACTGCTCAGGGTAGCACAGTTAAACAGTGGGAAAGCAACCCCAAATGATTGCTTGCTTCTTAATTTCTTTTTTTGATTGCTTCTTGTTGCTTGCTTCTTAATTTCTTTTTTTTATTGCCCATGCTAATACACCCTTGTCCACAGTTTTCTGAGTGTCAGCCAGTTTGAGGGCCCATTCCTAAAATAAGAAGAAACACATGTACTTCTGTCTATAAATAGCACTTGGATTGCTTCCCAACAACATCTATCTCAAGACTTCCTGAATTCTTTGCTCTAATCTCACTACAACATGGCAAAAGCAGCCCTGGTGTCTGTGGTGTTGCAGGTTGCAAACTCACCATGCAAAGGGATTTAGACTTTATTAGAATTTAGTATAATTTAGTGTAATATTCAGTATGTAATGCTTCTCTGTCTGGTGAGAAAAATGTTCTTGGCATTTCTCTTGTGTTTTCCTGGTGGCTTCTACGAATGACTTCTTATTTCTAGTCTAGAAATTTCTTCTTTTGTTACATCCCCCTCTATTTTTCCCTCCATCCCATTCTTTTTAAGGCAACGCTGGGAATAGGAGGTTAAAGGAAAATCTGTTGCTGATGTGATAATGTTGATAATTCTGAAAAGCTTTTATTTGGGGGGACTGATAGAAAATTATGACAATTATTATCTGCCTGGAGCTCCCCCAGGACAATACAGGATTTTTTTTCACATTGAAGACAGGAGTTATTTTTGTATCTCTACATATCCAAAGAAAAGCAGCAGAACCTCTCATAGTGAGGTAATTATTTTTCACACAGAAATGTCCCAGCAGATGGAGATTAGCTTGGTGGGATTTTGATGCCATAAGAATTAAATAAAAACTTATTATGGACTTTGGATAGTGGCCCAGTTGCTGGATGTCCAGCAAGATTTCCTCCAGCCATAAATTGCAAGTTGGGCTGAATTACTGGGGCTTTCCCATCCCTTCCTGCAAACCAGTAATGTTAAAACATTAAAATCATTAAAATGAAAGCCTATCTGCCTTCCCAAACACTGATTTAAAGGGAAAGTATAGCAAGAGAACCTACATTTTGGTTTCCACCTGCTCTCTGTGCCAGGATGCCCTCATGTTCCCATCCTAGGTACCACCTTAACTAAGGAGCATTCTCCCTTCTCTGGTGCTTTCTGTTATAAAACCTTAATAATTTCCCTCCTGGAGGAACAAACCTGTGTTTCCCTTTCCAGGAGGTTCATCCTCAAACCTGGATCAACCCTGGGTCCCCTTTGGAGGAGGTTCATCCTCATCCCTGGAACAACCTTCCCTGGGTCCCATTTTGAGGAGGTTCATCCCCAACCCTGGGACAGCCCTGGGTCCCTTTTGCAGGAGTTTCATCCTCATCCCTGGAGCAACCCTGGGTCTCCTTTGGAGGACATTCATCCTCAACCCTGGGTCCTCTTTGGAGTAGGTTCATCCTCAACCCTGGGACAACCCTGGGACAACCCTGGGTCCCCTTTGCAGGACGTTCATCCTCAACCCTGGGTCCCCTTTGGAGGAGGTTCATCCTCAACCCTGGAACAACCCTGGGTCTCATTTGGAGATGGTTCATCCTCATCCCTGGAAGAGGCAGGACCAATGAGTTCCCTGCTCAGCTGGCTCTCAATGGGTTGGTTTGGAGGAATGTCCATCCCCATGACCTGTAATAGTGACAAATGCTTCTCAAGCTCTCACTAGTAAGGGAAAACTAGTCCCAGAAAAGACTCAGTTTCTCCCCTGTGCCCTGTTTCTAGAAGTCCTGGTATCCTCCTGCATGATGCCTTGTGTATCATCCCTCCCAGGTCCTACCCCTGCCATGTGCTACAGTGACATCCCAGACACAGAGGAGGACACTCCAGACATTTAGCCATGCAGAGGGACGGGGAAAAGCTGAATGTGTTTAGAAAAAGCTGTGGAGAAGCTGAGCCTATGGCTGGGGTTGGTGTCTCTCTGCTTGTCCCCAAGGCAGTGTTGTCAGCCCTCCAAGCTCTGCTCTGCTCTGCTCTGCTCAGCACTTTGCTCCTGCCTTTTGCTGCCACGAGCCTGGATAAATCACATCAGTCCTAACTTGTGCTTTTGTACTTTTGCCAAGGTAATTAGTAGCGAGCACATTCTGAAGAGAGTTATTTCTCTCTCTGGAGCAGCCTGGCAGTGAGCAAGGCTGTGTGTTTGCTCTTAAATGCTTTATCTGGGAGGTTGGGGTTTTTTTTTGTTCAGGGAAAGTGCTGAGGAAGGCAAGAAATAAATAAAGGGCTTTCAGGGTTCTTATATGGATCCTCCTGAGTCCCTCATAGAAGAAGGACAGAACAACTGGCTCTGGGGGAGGCTCATCCTCAACCCTGGGACAACCCTGGGTCTCATTTGGAGGAGGCTCATCCTCATCCCTGGAACAGCCCTGGGTCTCATTTGGAGGAGGCTCATCCTCATCCCTGGAACAGCCCTGGGTCCCCTTTGCAGGAGGTTCAGCCTCAAACCTGGAACAACCCTCCCTGGGTCCCATTTGCAGAAGGTTCATACTCAACCCTGAAACAACCTGGACAACAGCCTGGGCAATCCCAACAGCTGCAGTCCCAGTGCTGTCAACTCCAGACTCACCAAACCCCTCAGAGAAGAACCCTAAATCTTGAGGGCTGTGAAAAAATAAGAGGAAGGTGACAATGCGTTTGCATCCATCTTCCTCCAGCTGTAGGATGAGTACTGGTATTTAGGATGAGGGGTAGTGCGTGATAGGACAAGGGGGAATGGTTTCAAACTAGAGTAGACATCAGGAGAAAGTTCTTCCCAATGGGTGTAGCTCATGAAAGCTCCTCTTACACAGGGATTGGAGAGGATAGGAAGGCTCATGGCTGTGTAATCAAATTATTCCCCTGGCTAAATACCCAAAATCATGCTGAGGGAGGCCAGGATATCTGTGTGTGTCAGTGTAGGAATTCATCGAATCATAGAATAGTTTGAGTTGGAAGGGACCTTAAAGATCATCGAGTTCCAACCCCTCTGCCATAGACACGGACATCTCCCACTAGATCAGGCTACTCAGTGCCATGTCCAGCCTGGTCTTGAACACCTCCAGAGATTCCTCTTTGTCCAGGATGGCCCACATCTCCAAAAGTGGGTTTGAGTGGCCTCTGAACAAATTTATCTGATGGAAATGCTTAAAAAATTAATGGGAAAAGTCTTAAGGAAGATTTTTTTCCCCCTTCTTCCTCCCTCTTTCTCACTTTCTTGGCCAAGATGGATCCAAGGTTCATGGTTTTTTTTCCTTGTCTTTTTTTAGGCTCTGTGGGTATCCTCCTTTCTATGATGAAAATGACTCCAAACTCTTTGAACAGATCCTTAAGGCAGAGTATGAGTTTGACTCTCCCTATTGGGATGACATCTCTGAGTCAGGTAAGAATCTACTCCTCATTTATAGGATCATAGAATGGTTTGGGTTGGGAGGGACCTTAAAGATCATCTAGTTCCAACCCCCCTGCCATAAACCTGTTGCAAATATCCTTCAGTGGGCATGAGAATTCATCCTCTAGCACAATGTGGAGCTCCTTCAACTGAAAATCAATGGGAATGTACTGTTCATATGGTTGGATTCAAGTTGCTGCCCCACGTCCCCACCAAGGTGCAGAAGTCTTTTAATACATAACTCTAAATTAGTCGGGCAGAGAAGAAGATATGTGACTTTATTAGAGGCAAATGTGCCTAAAAGCTTCTGTCTCCAACACATAGAATCATAGAATCATAGAATAGTTTGGGTTGGAAGGGACATCAAAGATCATCGAGTTCCAACCCCTCTGCTATAGGCAGGGACACCTCCCACTACATCCGGCTGCTCAGTGCCTTGTCCAGCCTGGCCTTAAACACCTCCAGGGATTGAGGGGGCATCCACAGACTCTCTGGGCAACCTCTTCCAGTGTCTCACCACCCTCACAGCAAAGAATTTCTTTCTTTTCTCCAGCCTAAATCTTCCCTCTTCCAGTTTTCATCCATTATTCCTAATCCTGCCATTCTGGACCCTATTAAAAAGTCCTCCCCCAGCCTTTCTGTAGCCCCCTTCAGGTATTGAGAAGCTCCTCTGAGGTCCCCCCTGAGCCTTCTCTTCTCCAGGCTGAACAACCCCAACTCCTTCAGCCTGTCCTCATAGGGCAGTTGCTCCAGCCCTTTGATCATCTTCGTGGCCCTTCTCTGGACCCTCTCCAACAGCTCAATGTCCTTCCTGTGTTGAGGGCTCCAGAACTGGACACAGTAACTCCAGGTGGGGTCTCACCAGAGCCCAGTAGAGGGGCAAAATCCCCTCTCTGGACCTGCTGGTCACACTCCTCTTGATGCAACCCAGGATTTGGTTGGCCTTCTTGGCTGCAAGTGCACACTGCTGGCTCATGTTGAGTTTGTCATCCACTGACACCCCCAAGTCTTTCTCTTCAGAGCTGCACTCAAGCCACTCTCCACCCAGCCTGTGTCTGTACTTGGGATTGCTCTGACCCAGGTGCAGGACCTTGCACTTGGCCTTGTTGAACTTGCTGAGGTTGGCTTGGGCCCACCTCTCCAGCCTGTCAAGGTCCCTCTGGATGCCATCCCTTCCTTTGGGTGTATCAACTGCACCACACAGCTTGGTGTCATCTGCAAACTTGCTGAGGGTACACTCGATCCCACTGTCCATATCTCCTACAAAGATGTTCAATAGCACTGGTCCGAGTACTGATCCTTGAGTAACACCACTCCTCACTGGTTTCCACATCTCATGGTCTTCCAGCATCAGTGCCTACATGTGACACCAGGGACATGTTCACCATTCCCCCTGTGTGTGCATCACTGATGTGATCAAGAAGTCACACAAGTTCAATGTCCTTACTCCATTCAACCCAGGAGAGCATCTGTTGCTTCATGCAGGAGGAGAAAGGGACATTTTATCAGGGAGAAATTGCAGTTCTTGATTCATTAGTACTGCTGATTGAGGTAGTGGAGATATAAAAAGAAATGTTTTATTTTAAAGATGATTATGTATCCTGTTATCTCCACACAGAGCAACATTTCATGCTGCTCACATCTGCAGTCCAGATACTGTTGGGATGGATTGCTTAAAAATATAGGGTTTTTTTAGCTTGTAAGGGTTTTCTGAGAAAATCTGAAGGTCTGCTGCCAGACCCCCTTGCATTCTGAGGGGAAAGCACATCACCTAAATCAGCACAAAGATTTTCCTGCCATATTTGGCAGGTTTGCTGCAGCTCCCTTAACTATTTTCTCCTGGAACTACTGGATGCAGGCCATGCTGTGATCTTCTTTCCCTCCCTTGCAGTGTTGATTAAAAACACACTACCTCATGCCCAAGAGAGCTCGTTTTTCATGGTAAATTGTTTTTTAAATACACAACCTGTCCTCAACCTGGCCCATGTGTGTGATTGCTTGGAGTGGGAAGCAATGAGAAGCTCTTAGTGTAGCATCTGGCTTCTTCTTTGCCTTTCCCACTCAGTTTATCAGCATCTCCAACAGATGTGGCCATTTTTAGGACACTAAGATGGTCTTTTGGCTGAGCAGGGCAGCTGAGACACAGCAGGCTTGAACTCTGATATCCATCCCACTCCTAAATATGCCAACTTCATATTGATTCAATTTTTATCTGCCATATAAAAGAGCTTGGATAAATTCACAGGTTACTTTGGTAATATCTAAGCTAATAAATGACAAATTACACAGGGCTATTTTGTGTTTCTGTGGCCAGATGGCACTTGGTGGCTTGTTGGCTCATCACCCTCCAGCAGAACTGGGCATCAACCCTAAATCAACCCTAAATTTTCTCTTTTTTTTGTTTTTTTTTTAACAGCTAAGGACTTCATTCGGAATTTGATGGAGAAGGACCCCAATAAAAGATACACCTGTGAGCAAGCAGCAAGGCATCCTTGGTAAGTCACTGCTGGGGGACAGAGAGCACTGTTTTACATTCATGGATGGAAGTGGTTTTCCTGTCACATAGTTTATTAATCTCTACTAAATATCTCCATGCTCTCATTTTTAACAATTCCCACTTTGGTCCTCCAAATTTTCCTCAAAACCACCATGTTCTTTAATCTCCTGAATCAACCTGTTGAGTATCTGTGTAAGGATTCAGTGAAATGCTGAGTTATGGCTGTCAGCTGTAGCACAGAAGGGGGATATTCCAAAATTGAGTCAGAAATACAGTTTTGGGACAAAAGGTTAGATTCTACAGGTGTGTAGAGAGCTGGATATCAACTTGCTCATGAGGTCCTTGTCAAAATAATATCCATAAAGTAGGAGATCCTCATCTGTGCTGTACAGATCATAGTCCACCTCGTGCTTTCATCAAGAAGTGGTTTCACATGTTGCTGAGTGGAAGAGATAAGAAACCCTGGAGAAGAATGGGCTGAGTCTGAGATGTCTAAAGCATCACTTTCTCTCTGCAGCAAGTACAGAAAAGCACTTGGTCTGACTGTTTTCATAATTCAGACCTTTGTGGAGTGGTTTAAATTAGATAATGCCCATTGATGACTTCACCAACATTACCCAAGGATTATGTAGTTGAAGCAAGAGTGGCTCGTGGACATTCCATGAACCCTGTGTGACTGAGCATCACCCCACACTACCAACTGCAGTCAAAAATGGGGTTTTTTTATGGCAAGCATTATTATAGATTAAATGAGGTATTTTTTTTGGTTTTTATAATTGCTGCAACAGCAAGGAGTCAATGCATGACATTTTGACCCCAGGTGTACATTAGGCTGTGTTTTTATGCTGCCATAAAGACCTCAAATGTAATTTCCCTTTGCAGTGGCAAAAGTTGCCCAAGCATTAAAATCTACATGTCAGGTAACTCTGATACTATGATTTTATTCTGATATGTTTATATAATATTTTGTTATATTTTATGAGGCTTTGTATTTGCAGTATTGCCTTAGTGTTCATACTCGCTCAAAAAAGCAACTGAGGCTGTGTCATATCTAGCTCAACAGCCTGATAGACTACAAAACCATCTCAGTGATGCAATTGGAGCCCAGAAATCAACCTTGAGCATTGTAGTAAGTATAAAATGGATGGTAAGAAGAACACCAGCACAGAAGTCATCAGTACATTTGAAAGTAGCACTGCTTTGTGCTGGGAGTTGGAGACATCCGTTCTTAGGATGGAGTCTGCCACCCTTCTGAGGTCAGGAAGCTTCATCAGCAGGGCTCTGATCACCTCTGCTTCCTCATCAGACATGGGTTTTGGGCAACCTCTTTGAGCTTTCTAGATCTAAAGGAACAGAACTTGGTTTCTAACTAATCATAGAATCATAGAATAGTTGGAAGGGACCTCAAAGATCATCAAGTTCCAACCCCCCTGCCATAGGCAGGGACACCTCCCACTACATCAGGCTGCTCAGTGCTTTGTCCAGCCTGGCCTTAAACACCTCCAGGGATTGAGGGGGCATCCACAGCCTCTCTGGGCAACCTCTTCCAGTGTTTCATCACCCTCACCCAACAGAGCTGCTTTCTTATATCCAGCCTGAATCTACCCCCTTCCAATTTACATCCATTATT
>VZTY01026319.1:0-13911 GCA_013400935.1 Turnix velox
GATGGATGGATGGATGGATGTCAAAAGGAGTTTGTGATGTGGCTTCTTGGGGAGTCTAGACTGTAGGAAGGCTGAAATAACTGTGTACCATTGTTATCCTTCTCCTCTGATATCAAACCTACCACCTAACAACCCCAAACAGCCAAATCCATGGGCTAAATTTAGCTCCATGTCTGGGAGGGAGGTTGAAGGTGGGATGGAACCATCAAGCCTTGCAAGAGGAGGGCCAGCAGTGCTCTGGGTAAGGGATCCCAAGGGTGAGGATGGCAGATGAGGACAGACAAGGCTTCCTGTGGTCAGCAAACACCTCATCTTCCCCATAATCACTCACCCCACTGAGATGAGTATCACACCAAGCAGGAAAACACCAAACCCCCTCTCTGAAGTGCAGCAGCCCCTGATTTGTTGCCTAATTCTCCACAAAACTGCAGTGGGAGGTGAGGTCCTGGTTTAATTTGTGGGGTGGTCAGCATCATCAGGATGCTGGTGAGACCTGCTGGGTCACATGTTAAGCCAGAGAGGAAGGAAAGAGCCACCTGGTTGTCCCCTGCAGGTATCAAAGGTGTGCTGTAGGATGGAAAAACATCTCTCTGAGCTCATGGCACATCCCTGCTGAGGGGTTGGATGGAATTCTGCAGAAAATTCAGCTCTAGGTATAATCCCAGCTTGTTGGGGAAACCAGCTTTCCAAACCAGAGCTAGAAGATGAAATGATGGGGGTCAAACCATGTTTTTGCTTGTGGTACAAATCAAATGATGTGGATTTCACCTTTATTTTTTTAATTCTCCTTTTCATTCTTGACTTTTGGTGAGATTTGGCAGAAAAGCAGATCAGAGAGAGAGCTAAAAGGGAGTGGAAAATGCAAAAAAAATACTTGTCTGGTGTGGTCTGCAGAAGGACAGTAGCTCAGCAACCTTGGGTGGATGGCGGGTCGTTACCAAAAGAGGAGATGAGTGGCTTAACTTAGCCAAGTGATGGAGAAACAGCAAATGAGGAGAAGCCAGATAAAAAGAAGTTAAACTTGGGGTAGAAAAAGGTGAATTTTATCTTCTCTTATGGAGAACATCTGCACTCACAGCAGATGAAAAGAGCATCTGGGTAGGTCTGAGAGCAAGACAATAGGTCATGGACTGACCTGAGAAACCCACATCACAGAAGGAAGGTCTTTTCTTCTCCTCCCTTGGGGAGTGAGGGCCTAAAATGGCTTTTAATTCTCTTTTAATCATAGAATGGTTTGGATTGGAAGGGACCATGAAGATCATCTAGTTCCATTCCCTCTGCCATGGGCTTGGACACCTCCCACAACATCAGGTTGCTCAATGTCTCATCCAGCCTGGTCTTAAACACCTCCAGGGATCAAGGAGACATCCACAACCTCTCTGGGCAACCTCTTCCAGTGTCTCACCACCCTCAGAGTAAATAATTTCTTTCTTATTTCCAGCCTAAACCTCCCCTCTTCCAATTTTCTTCCATTCCTCCTACTCCTGCCATCCTGGACCCTATTAAAAAGTCCTACCCCAGCCTCTCTGTAGGCACCTGAAGATCTCCAGCTTTTTCCAGAGGTCCAAGGCAATTAAATCAGAGAGACCTGCCTTTTCAATGCCTCTTTTGGTTTCAGCTGGGATGGAGTTAATTTTCTACCTCCTTGCTGCTGTGTTTTGGATGTATGGGAATAAATAGCACGAGAATAATGTCAGTCACTCATATTCTTCTAGTTGTTGCTAAGTGATGTTTATATTAGGTCAGGATGCTCTTTCAGCATCCCATAGAAGCTGAGAAGGAACAAACACACAACAAACTGGCCAAATTATTCCACACCATACACTCATTAAAGAAAAAGGGGACAGAAATATGGCATCACTGTTTGGAATGTGCTGGGCAATCCATTATCAAGGGGTGAGCAGTTGTATTTCTTTATAATTTTCTATATTTTTACACCATTATTATTATTTTCTCTTCTCTTCCTGTTCCATCAAACCTTCTTTATCTCAGCATTTGTGCTGTGAGCTTTTATTTTTTCCTTTTTTCTCCATCTTTCCTCCATCCTGCTGCGAGGGGGCTGGGAGAGGTCCTTGCTGCTGCTTATTGGGGTTAAAGTGTGGCAAAGCCTAAATCATTTGCTCTGAATTCCAGCCTGAGAGGAAAAATAATTAAAAAAAAAGCTAAACAAGTGACAAAACTACCAAAAAAAAACACCCTGCCTGCAAGAGGAAACTTGATGGGAGTTGGCACATCTCCATAAAACTTTCATGTCTGCTGAACTAATGAATATTCTGAGTTTTGGAGGGGGGGAAGGGAGAAACAAAAAAAGAAAAACAAAACTAAACAAAAAATAAAACCAACCCACTTTCCTGGGAAATCTTGGATGGTTTCTAGCTGGGAGAACCCAACTAAGCCCACGAGAGGGAGCTAGAACCTCTGAGTGACCACAAAATGCTGTTTGCCTGCAGAAAACCTTTAATTTTGGAACATTTTCCATGGGGAAAAACCAGAAGTCGTGAGAGGGATGAGATTTTTTAGCTGGAAGCAGCCCAGAGATGGATAGATGAAGGACTGAGCTACCACAGATGATGGCCAGACTCCAGTATCTTCTTGCTCCCATGCTTGCCAGGGACATGCCTTGGTTTGGCTTTGTAGGATAAATCTGAAGGACCTAATATCAACTCCTGGGGTGGTTATGCTAGAAGAAGGGGGCATTTGCATCTGGACCCCAAAAACTCTGCAAGGTTTCAATCCAAAACCTGTGCTCATGGGCTTTTTGGACTCACAGAATGATTCCAAAATCAAGAAAGGGACGGATTCTCAAGAGATCTTCTAGTTCAACTCCTCCTGCTAAAAGAGGAGCACCTAGAGCAGGTTGGATAGAAAAAAATCCAGGTGGATTTTGAGTATTTCCAGAGAAGAAGACTCCACATTCCCTCTAGGCAGCCTATTCCAGTGCTCTAGAACCTTCAGAGCAGGTTCTCCTTATGTTGAGATGGTTTCTGTCTTCCAGTTCGTGCCCATTGTCCCTTGTCCTACCACCATGCACCTCTGCAAAGAGTCTGGCCTCTTCCTCTTGTCACCTGTCCTGGTCAGCATTGATGAGATACTCTCAATTTTTTCTTCTCCACACCTCAAGTCTCTCATCCTTTCCTTGTAGGAGAGATCTTCTGGTTCCTTCATCATCTTTGTAGCCTTCTGCTTCTCTTTCTCCATTAGTCCCTTGTCTTTCTTAACTGGGGAACCCATAATGGGATGAAAGTGAAGTGAAAGTGGGGTGAGACCCCTTCACCCACAGCTGAGGGTTCCCAAAATTGCTGTGCTGATGCAGGGATGGGCCTGGGCTCCTTATTTTCTTGCCACCTCCAGTATCCTGGGCAAAAAAAATGGATCAAATTGGATGGATCAGCACTTTTCTGTTCCATTTTATCCTCTCTTGCTGATTTTCCTACACAATATCTCTTTGCAATTACTCCTTGAACATCTTCCCACCCCTCTTATCATAAATTCCACTCATTCCTTCCAGAAATAGTCACAGTCAAAAGGCAAGATCAGTCCCTGCAACCAACTAGGTAAGCAAATAATGGAAATTCCACCTTTTTTTCCTCCTCATCTGTGGATTTTAACCCTCTGCCTGATGCCTTCAGCATTTATATGAAGTAGAGAAGGGAAGGAGTATATGAAGAAAGAGGAAGAAAATGGTCTAGGTGAGATCTTAGAGGCTCTGAGCAACCTCAACTAGTTCAGGATGTCTCCTGCTTACTTCAAGGGGGGGTTGTCCCCTCTCTGGAAGTGTTTGAGGCCAGGCTGGATGAGGAATTGAGTAACCTGGTCTAGTGGGAGGTGTCCCTGGACATGGCAGGGGGGGTGGAACTAGAAGATCTTCAAGGTCCCTTCCAACCCAAACTATTCTATGATTCCATGACTAGATGGCCTTTGAAGATCCCTTCCAACCCTATGATTTTCCCTTAGTTTTCCCCGTTTCTAACCTCTGAAGGGTCATTTAGGGTCTCTATTCCTGCAGTTGACTAGATGGCCTTTGAAGATCCCTTCCAACCCTATGATTTTATGATTGTTTCCCCCATTTCTGACTTCTGAAGAGTCATTTAGGGTCTCTATTCCTTCAACTGACATGGAGACAACAACACAGAGGTTCTCAAGCTGATCTGGAAGGTTCTTTGTGTCTCAATACTCATTATCTTGGTGATGCTTCACTCAGCTGGACCAAGAATGTCCTTGCAGCTGATCAGGAAGGGTCAGCTTGCCCACCCACTGAAGATGTGCTGCTGTAACCAGTGTGAACACTCATCACCTCCATGAAGGGATGCAGAAACCTGTTGTGGGCTGCTCCCACATCACTCACTCCTCCAGAATGCTGTTCTTTGACTCACTGTGGTGCTCAGGAGGTTTTTTGTGAGGAGCTGGGCATGTAAACAGCACAGAAAGACATCTCTCCTCCACTTCCCCATTACACAACAGCTTTTACAATGGATAGGTGGAAGGAGAGAGGGCAAGGAAAGAGGAAGGCCTGGAAAAGAGCACCAGTTGCTTAGACACTAAATTTGTTATTAGCAGGGTGACAGGTCTTGTGACTGGGGATATGGGATGGATGAGGTTGCTCAGGAGGTTTGAAGGGATCCAGAACACCTTGGCTTCATTGCATGCTCAATATCAAGGCTCCTGAGAGTGCAAACAGACTTGGTCCCTGGAATGAGTCCAATGCCAGGATGAGAGGCAGAACCCTGTGTCATAGAATCATCCAATATGTTGAGTGAGAAGGGTCCTTCAAAGGTCATCTCATCCAACTCCCCTAAGAAGGGACATCTTCATCCAGATCAGGTTGCTCAGAGCCTCACCAAACCTGGCTTTGAATGTCTCCAGGGATGGGGAATCCACCACCTCTCTGGGCAACATCTTCCAGTGCTTCACCACTGCATGGTGGAGAATTTTCTAATGTTTGATCTAAAACTCCCCTGATCTAGTTTAAAACCATTGCCCTTCATCCTCCTGCTTCATGCCCTTGCAAACAGCCCCTCCCCAGCTTTCTTGTAGCCCCCCTTCAACTACTGGGAGGCCACTGGAGGTCCCCCTGGAACCTTCTCTNAACTACTGGGAGGCCACTATGGAACCTTCTCTTCTCCAGATGAATAACTCCAGGTCTCTCAGCCTGTCCTCATAGCAGAGGAGCTCCAACCCCCTGATCATCCTCATGGCCACCTCTGGACCCTGTCCAACAGGTCCATATCCTTCTTGTGCAGAGGTCTCCAGAGCTGGACATGGTAACTTCAAGTGAGATTTCATGAGAGTTGAGTAGAGGGGGAGAATCACCTCTCTTGACCTGCTGGCCATGACTCCTGATGCAACTCAGAATGCAACAGTGAGGGCACACTGTTGGCTCATGTCCAGCTTTTCATCCACCCTGAAGTTCTTTTCCACAGGGCTGCTCTCCATCACATCATCCCCCAGCCTGTGCTGGTAAGGAGGACTTTCCTAACCCAGCCACAGGACCCTACATTTGTCTTTGTTGAACTTCATGAGTTTTGCATGGACCCAACTCTCTACCTTGTCCTCAGAAAACCTTGGAAGGCAGCAGGAGGATGACTTGGTCCTGTTGACCTTCAGCAGGCAAGACATCCTCCTCCCCAGGAATGGTGTGGGTGAGAAGAAAGGCTGAGGCACCCATTCCACCCACACAGGAGAGTGAGGAGGAGGCTTGGGGATGTGCTCCACCCTGCAGAAGCTGGTTGACTGGCTCTTCTGCTGGATGTCAGCAGCAGTGAGGGAAGGAGGTGCTGCTTTACCTCCTCCCCACAGCAGAAAAACCTCCCCAGATTGCTCTGTGTCTCCTTTCCTCGTGCTCTGCACATGGACATGAGTGAGTGGTACCTCCAGGTGGATGTATCTGAAGGTGGATGCATCTACTTGGATGGACTCCAGGTGCTCCAACCCCCTTATCATCCTCATGGCCTCCTCTGGACCCTGTCTAACAGGTCCATGTCTTTCTTGTGCAGATGTCTCCAGAGCTGGACATGGTAACTCTAGGTGAGATTTCATGAGTAGAGGGGGGAGCAGATAGATGCTCTCCCCAAGCTTTGCTGCCTGCTGTGGGGCTGAAGGATTCAGGAGAAGCTGAGTTTGATGAATTTCTAGGTCTGACCATATTCTGCTTCTCAAAATACCCACTGTCACCAGGGTGTGGTGGCAGAAACCCAGTGCTACCCAAGATGCTGTCCTGCTTCCAAGGAAACTGGCTGCAGTGATGCTCAGCATCTCCCAGGCATTGCTGAAATGGTTCTGCTTCTTCATCTTTGGAGCAAGAAGGATCTGGGTCAGAAGCTGTCACAGCAGTGTCCCCAAAGATTATCTCACCCCCCACCCCAGGCCCTCCACATTAAATTTTTCACCTTCTGCACTGACAGAAATAAGAAGAATATGGTTGAAACCAAGCTCCTGAGGCTAAATGTGAAAGAGAGAGGTTCCATCCAAACATCCCAGGACAGGATCTGTCCTCCAGCCCTGAGGCCACATGGTATAAAATCTTTGTGACCCCATTTTCACCCCCAAAATGGGGTGGCTACATCCATATGGATGATTTGTCCTGGTTTGTCCACTGGGTATGGTCAAGGAGATGATTCTTGGCATGGGTGGCATGGTGATAGTGGCCTGTTCTTGACTTATTTACTGGTCTGCTGGTTATCAGAGCACTTTGTGGGTCCATCAAGGATCACAGGGTTGGAAGGGACCTTCAAAGAACATCTAGTCCACCCCCCTTGCATAGAACTGGGCATCCTGCACTAGATCAGTTTGCTCAGAACCTCATCAATGTCTTGAATGCCTTCAGGGATGGGGTCACCACCACCTCTCTGGGCAACCATATCCCACCATGCTGTGAGAAGGTCAAAGAAGCAATGCCTGGCTCCAATACTGGCAAGGATTGCTTGATCAGGGTGACATGTTGCATCCTTTCCCTTCCTAGGGTCACCCTTCCTTCACCTCTTCTCACCGGATGAACTTGGATAAATCAGATGGGTTGACCTTGGGTGGTCTGGACCCATCCCACCATCAGAAGCAGGTGGCAGTGAGTGCACTGGAGATGTCCCAGCCTGGTTCTAGCTGTAGAAGTGACACCAGATGCATTCCTTGGTGCTGTGGATGTGCCAGAAGGAAGGAGATATCCTATTACCCTGCCATGAAAGCCATGCCCAGAAGACAATGGGTGAAGTTTTGGCTGTAGGATGGGTCTCATGGTGCTGAGGTTGCTACAGAGTGGCTTCTGTCATAGCTTCCTTCATCCCATCTCCCTTTCAGCTTGTGCAAAAGTGGATTTTCCTCCAGGCAGGGAGTCTGGAGAGGCAGAGATCATGAGCAAAACCCAGGGCTTGATGCCAAGAACTGTGTTTACAACCCAGAAATGGGAGGGCACATCCCAGGGCTTTTCCTTTAAGAGGAAGGAAACATTCATGGACCTCTTTTGCCATCAAAGGTCCTGTTTCCTTCTCCACCCTGCTCCTGCAGGTCACAAAGCAGCAGCTTGCAGGAGGAGCCAGATCACAGAGTGAGGAGCAAAAGCCACCCCTGTCCCATGCCTTTGACTCACCTCTTCTCACCCAGACTCAATTTTGAGGCTCTGGAAGAGTTTGTTGAAAGATTGAAAGCCCCCTCAAGGCACAATTTTCTTTTCTCCTGACTTTTTTGGAACAAGCTGAGGGCAAGGTGAAATCCTGGCACATAGCATGTGCCATCAAGGTTGGACAAGATGTTCCTGCCATGCCCTTTCCTTGGCAAGCAAGTGAGGTGTCTGCAAACCCAGGGGCTGACTTTTCCACCATGGTGTTGTTCCTTTAGATCAGTGTGGGTGGCTTGCAGGTTCTCATGCCCCTCCCAAGCTGTCATCCCTGAGGTTTACAAGGATTCTCTGATGGGTTTGGAAGGACCACTCCAGCTGTGGGTGGGATCAAGCAGTCCACGTGAGATGCTCTCACCAGGTTCCACAAGAAGCTGGGATGGGGTGAGAGGAGCCAAATCCCACCTGCAGGATGAGGGGATGCTCTTGAGCTGGACCAATGCCTTTCTCTCCACCAGTGTAAATGCACCTCCCAGTAAAATAGAATCATAGAATCATAAAATCATAGAATAGTTTGGATTGGAAGAAACCTTAAAGATCATCTAGTTCCAACCCCTCTGCCATAGATCCTTTCCAAAATAATAATAGTTTTAAAGAAAAAAACCCAAACCCCAAAAAAACCCCAACAAAGCAAGAAAAAATAAAATAAAAATGAAAAAAAAAACCCAACTAAACAAAACACAGTCTTGAATTTTTGGCCAACCCTCCTGGGAAAACACCTTTCTGCTTGCCCAGAGAGGGAGTGTGATGGTGTTACCAGATATCACCCTGTTTATTTCTCTGTCCTGATTGATGAACACACCCAACAGGCTGGGATGGTTTCAACCAGGATGTCTCCTTGATCTCCAGCTCCTGCTGTGGGCTCTCCTCCTCCCTGGACAGCCCTGCTCTCCTCATCCACTTTGGTCTCAGCTGAAGAGGTTTCACCCCAGCTATTATCTGAGGTGTGACAAGTTTCTAGATGTCACAAGGGATGGCCCAAGCTCTTCTTCTCATCATGCAAATGGGGTTTGGATGCTCTACCTGGCTGGATCAACAGGAGTGGGTCAGGAGAGAAATCAAAGCTTATGGATCCTCCCACTCACACACACACTTTGATTTTCCACTCACAACTTTTTTTCCACCCTCAGTTGGGATCCACGTGGAGAAATATCAGATCCCAGAACCCCTAAAAGAAATTAAAAGTAGAGAAGTTGCCTGTGGAGCTCATCACAGCTTTCCCAAAGGTGGGGAGGAATGTGCTTTTCTCATTTTCATTCTCAGCTTTCACTTCTTTCTGGAAATTTCAGCTGCTGGTTTCCAGCACAGAGGTTGAGTTCCAGGCCTGAAATACCCATCATGCAATAAATGAATCAAGAAGTTCAACTTTTTTTTCTTAAAAAAAAAAAAAAAGGAGAATAAAGGAGCAATTTTGAAAACTACAGCTGCCCCTCCTTGCTTTGAGGGCTGGGGTGCAGATGCCTCCTCTTTATAATGGCTCAACAAGGAAAAGCTTATTTCTTACAGAAGTTGAGGGGCAACTGGACTAAAGTTCTCATGGTGTCTTTGTAGATGGTTGTGGAAGCTCTCACCAGGCCAGATGTTGACACAACTGTGTCCTAGATGAGTTTCTCTCATGTATTTTGGCAGGTTCAAATGACTCCTCTCCACACCACCAAAAAAAACCCACAAAAAAACCCCACAGTGATTAGAAGGCAAATATGAGAGGTGCCTCTCTTGGTGGAGAAGCTTCCCAGAATCTTCTGGGGCAGAGCTTTTGATCATCCTTTCATAAACCATGGGTCAGATGTCAATTAACAACCCAAAATTTCCTAAGTCTTGCTTGTCAGGATCATCATGACCATGTGGCAGAGGGGATGGTCATTGTTGGCTACTCATGGCATTAAAGAGGATGAGCCAGACTTCAAAAAATGGGAAATTCTCAATTTCAGTGCAAAAAACAATGACAGTTTTGGGAAATAACAACCAGACCATGTTGCAAGTGCAAAATTAAATAAAACAGTGAGTTTTCCTCATGGGGGGGATGTGCTGGATGACCTCAGAAGGTCCCTTCAAACTCTCAGATTCTAGAATCCCTTCCCTAGAAACAAAGTTGTGGCCAGTCATGTCCTTTGTGAGGACTGGTATTAAATTCTTTGGGGAATTCCAAGAGGATAATGGGGTTTTGTCTCTCTTCTTCCTCCTTCCATCCTTCTACAATGCCCTTTTTCCTCCAGACCTTGCAGTTCCTCAGCAACTCCCCTCCAGGGCTGCAGAGATGTCACTGCAGAACAATAAATCTTGGTTGTGGATCCAAAAAGGATGATTCACATCCATAATTCCACCTCCTCTCCTCTACAAACAGAGTGCTTAGAGCCAAATTGCTTGCAAGGAGCAGCCCCATGTCAGGGAACTCTTTGAGACAATGCTGATTGGGGTGTGCCCAAGGCATGTTGATGGTCTGATAGCACGGTTGATGGTGGGGCTGGGTTTGTGCCTTGTTTTGTAAGCTAATCTAGGATGGCACTTCAGCCAGGGCATTGGCAGGGACATGAATCACAGTGGTTGACTCCAGAAATGATGGTGCCATTTGATATCTCCCTTTAAGCCTCCAAGATGATGGGTAGAATTAGGTTTCAGGACCTTGGGGATGAAGGGAATCAGACAAAATTGCTTTATAATCCTGTTTGCTGGTAACTGTGACCTCAAAGGACCCCCTATGGCACAGGGGTTAGAATTAGATGATCTTTAAGGTCCCTTCCAACCCAAACTATTCTATGTTCTTCATCCATGGAGGTTGGAATTAGATGATCTTTAAGGTCCCTTCCAACCCAAACTATTCTATGTTCTTCATCCATGGGGGTTGGAATTAGATGGTCTTTAATGTCCCTTCCAACCCAAACTATTCTATGATTCTGTGTTCTTCATCCATGAGGGTTGGAATTAGATGATTTTTAAGGTCCCTTCCAACCCAAACTATTCTATGTTCTTCATCCATGGAGGTTGGAATTAGATGATCTTTAAGGTCCCTTCCATCCCAAACTATTCTATGATTCTATGTTCCTCATCCATGGTGACCACACAAGGCTACTCATGACTGATGTCACCTTTATATTTCAGCCAGATATGGTGGATCTGTTCTAATCCCATCCTTCCTAACTTGAGGTTTGGGAGCCTCTGTCATCTGCCACGAGGCTGACCATGAGCTCTGTCCTGTTGTTTGGAGACTACCAGGTCAGCTACAAACCCAGATGTGAGACTGGGGAAGAGAAGAACAGAGGAAGCAGCCTGCAACATTCAGACTTTGGGGTGAAAAGACAAAACATCACATGAAGATCTCCCTTTTTTTTTTTTCCTGGGGTTTCTAGATCCTATGACCTTCACCCTCACAGTATTTCACTTAACCCTGTTGTCAGATGAAGCAACTTACACTTCCCTGACTTGCCAAACAAGGAGGAAAAGATATGACCAGATTAACTTGATGCTGTCTGGGGCTGGGCCACTTGCCCTGTGTTCACACCAGGAGCACTGCCCATGGCTTCTCCTTCCCATCTTCTCCTTTTGGCATCTCCTTTTTCACATTGAGGCCACCAAATCCTGGGCTGCATCAAGAGAAATGTGACCAGCAGGTCAAGGGAGGTGATTTTGCCTCTCTACTCCACTCTGGTGAGACCCCAACTGGAATTACTGTGTCCAGCTCTGAAGCCCTCGACATAAGAAGGACACTGAGCTGCTTGAGCAGGTCCAGAGGATGGCCATGAAGATGATGAGAGGGTTGGAGAATCTCCCTGATGAGGACAGGCTGAAGGAGTTGGGGTTGTTCATCCTGGAGAAGAGAAGGCTCAGGGGGGACCTCACAGTAGCTTCTCAATACATGAAGGGATCTACAGAAAGGCTGGGATAGGACTTTTTAATAGGGTCCAGGATGGCAGGACTAGGAGTAATGGATGCAAATTTAGGTAAATTTAGGCTGGAGATAAGAAAGAATTTCTTTCCTGTGAGGGTGGTGAGACACTGGAAGAGGTTGCCAAGAGATTTTGTTAATGCCCTCTCCCTGGAGGTGTTTAAAACCAGGCTGGATGAGGCATTGTGCAACCTGGTCTAGTTGGAGGTGTCCTTGCCCACGGAAAGAGGTTAGAACTAGATGATTTTTAAGGTCCCTTCCAACCCAAACCATTCTATGATTTGCAAAAGCAGAATCAGAGACTTTCCTCCCTGCAGCATGGAGGAGAACTGTGATTGAAGCAACCTCCCAGAGAGAAAATGGTCCCAAGTGGGGACAGTTGACATTGAAAACATCCCTGGACCTGGCAGCTTGGACCTTGCCACCTCATCACGTGTTGGAAAACACTTTTTGCCTGGCTCCAGTTACACAAAAGGGACAGGACTTGCACAACCCACTCCCAAGGTCTGGCACAAACATGGGTTGTCAGATGCCAATTGCAAAGTGGGTTAAGGTTCCTTCCTTAAAATTCCCAGGCTCTGTTAACTGCTTCATAACCCTTTGTGACACCCACCTAGCCCACTTCCTGCAGCAAGATTCACCCTGCTGCCCTCCCTTCTCTTTTTATCTCCCTGGGAAAGAAGTTTTAACACTCCTACAGTGTCTTCTGGTGCCATCTGTGCTTCCCACTTACCCTAATTCTCTTCTCCATGGATCTTCTTCCAACTCTTTCCTCCTCTAGACAGAAAAAAGTGTGTTGATCTCTGTCACCCCACCCCACCACTGGTTCTGGTTGGAGCTCAAAGCCCTTCCAGTGGGCTCTTCTTTATCCCCCACCCCATTCCTGTGCAGGTTGAAGCTCAAAGACCTTGTAATGGACTGGTTTTTATCCCCCATCCCATTACTGTGGTGCTGGTTGGAGCTCAAAGCCCTTGCAGTGGCCCTGGTCGTGATCACAATATCAACCACACACAACAACAGCATGTTTTTGGGACCTGGCCAGATCCCAGTCTGGCTCCAAAAAGCTTTTTGCAGCCTTCTCCTTCAAGGGACACAGGGACAAGGGCCATGTTGTGCCCCAAATGCATTCTCTATGCAAACTCCACAGGAGATGTCACAGTTTAACTCCAATTCCTGGTTAAATTGGGATTTGGAGAGCTGTAAAAAGTGCTCCTCAGGCTCAGAAGGGTGTCTGCACATAAAAAGGTGTACATTTTGCCACCATGGGGGAAATGGGTGCCAAACTGGCATAGAAACTGGGTATAGAATTTTCTAATTAGGGTCCAGGATGGCAGAACTAGGAGTAATGGATGCAAAGTGGAAGAGGGGAGATTTAGAATGGAGATAAGAAAGAAATCCTTTCCTGTGAGGGTGGTGAGACCATGGAAGAGGTTGCCCAGAGAGGTTGTCCCTTCTCTGGAAGTGTTTAAGGCCAGGCTGGATGAGGCATTGAGCAACCTGGTGTAGTGGGAGATGTCCCAGCCCATGGCAGGGGGGTTGGAATTAGATAATATTTAAGGTTCCTTCCAACCCAAACCATTCCATGATCTGGATGATCCTTCTCCCCCCTTATTTCTTACTTTTTCTCAACCTGTCTTTTATCAACTCCCCTCCAACCTCTCTCTCCCCACCCCCCAAAGTTCTATGTGTTTGCTTTGCTTTATTTTTCTTTGCACTTCCCAGTTCCTCCCTCTCCTCTATTTGCAGTTCTGGGTGAAATATTAAACCTGTTTATTATTATTATTAACCTCCTCTCTCTAATCTATTTGAATGCTTTCTCACATTTCCTCTCCTTACAGCTCATTTCTCACTCCCAGCTTCTCTCTGTGGCCACACTTCCCTTCAACAGTGCCTTTTATTTACTGCCCATGGATTTGTTTTAATTTCAAACCCTCTCTCCTTTCTCCTCCTGGGCTCTGTTCACACTTTACCCCCCCTTCCTCCTGCTGAGGAGCTGCATTTTTCTGCTCCCTTGGCTTCAAGATGAGGATTCACTTTCATTTCTGGATTTTGGATGTGGATGGAAAGGGGAGGAAGTTTCATTTTCTGATTACTCCAGGTGGCTCCAGGAACCCAGGCCATGATATGCAAAACAAACATGCAGAATAATATCTATCACATCCCCCCTGTGCTCAAGCAGATCTTGTTTCCTGGCTGACATTCACAGAATCACAGAATTTCAGGGATTGGAAGGGACCTTAAACATCATCTAGTCCAATCCTCCTGCCACAGCAGGAACATCCAGATCATAGAATCATAGAATGGATTGAGTTGGAAGGGACCTTACAGATCATCTAGTTCCAACCTCTCTGCCATGGGCAGGGACACCTCCAACTAGACCAGGTTGCTCAATGCCTCATCCAGCCTGGCCTTAAACACCTCC
>VZTY01026320.1:0-28868 GCA_013400935.1 Turnix velox
TTGCTGGTTGCACATATGTTCAAAGACTAGCACTACTGAGAAAAAGACCAAAGAGAAAATGAATAGCTGGAACAAAATACACTCTCAGCACCAGATCCATGGATGATTCCCCAGAGATATCCTCACAAAGAGGGAGTAGCATTTCTCAAATAAGTTTGTGTATATTTTTCCCATGTGCTGTTTTATAGATCACATAATTAATAGAAATCAAGCAAGATCCTGAGGGTACAGAGATGGACTTCACAGTCTGCCACCAACAAAGTAACTGTTTGTAGAATGGGAAACAGCAACAAGCCTTTGCAAACAATGTGGAATCCTTGGCTGGAAACAATAGCTTAAAAAAAATTAAAATTTCTTTAATAGTGTTTCCAATAGTCTCATCCTGCAATCAACTGCTGGATGAATTTTTGCCATGGAAAATGCCACTGCAGCAATATGGGTGCTTCTGGTGGCAGGACAATCCCCCTCATGAAGGTGTTCCTGCAAGCATGTGTCTGGAAGTAATATGGAGAACTGTAAGTGTCAAGCCAGAAGCCTGCTGTGAAATGCCAGAGGTAGTTTCAATTGGACAAATAAAAATATTGAAAGCAGTAATTGGTACACTAAAACTAGAGTTTGC
The DNA here is from genome assembly GCA_013400935.1 of Turnix velox. NCBI lineage: Eukaryota > Metazoa > Chordata > Aves > Charadriiformes > Turnicidae > Turnix > Turnix velox. The sequence continues at coordinate 620 of VZTY01026320.1, forward strand.
CTTTTTCTTCTGCTTTTCTGAGATGTTTGTAACTTTGTCTTTTCTAAAGCCTACTGAACCATCTCACATGCTCCTTGATCCCCAGAAAAGTCCTTCTCAACATGTCTGACTCCAATCAGCCAGATTTGCTCTACTGGTCTCTTTGTGTGTCACAGAACTCAACCCAATTCACTAAGTAACTTTCCTGGGAGGGTAGTCTTGGTTTTCAAATCAAGGTCACACCTTGCTGTTGTAGCAAGGGATGGCACAGCACTCTTCCCCTCTCTTGGTTCCAACTTGGCCAGAAAAATAAGGAAGGTTCTCTAACCTCTGACACAAGTTATTGCTGTGAATTTGTTTATGCTCCAAATTGTGTATTTAAAGGCACATTAGCAAATCTTCAACTACAAGCCCACCCAACCTCACATAGCAACACCTAGGTCCTCTTTCTCCCCAGAAACCTGCTTTGTTTCCTTTCTTGGTACTTATCCACATTCTGATCCTACTAATAGCCAACAACACATGGAGATGCCACTGAAAAAGAATCAAGCTGTGCATTTGTTTATACAGACTTTCAGCATTTAGAGAAACATGTAATTACTTTTCACACCATACAATGCTCTGATGTTCATTTGCTTTTTAAATATTAACATTTCACTTGCCAGCACTGAGCAGACATCCCACGACTATAAAGACAGATCTGAGAATCCAATGTCAGATAGGGCAAGAAGAGTAGGTGCTGCTATGGCAGACACACTGCTGACTGTAAAGCTTATTTTTAGTCAAAAAACTGGTACAAGGTGCATCAGGAAAAAAGCACATGTCCCCTAATGCAAAACAGATGTAGCTTTAAGCTGTTTTGTGCTTTTAACGTACCACACTACTTCAGTTTATCCAAATAATTGTCAAACTTTAAATTATTAACCTATTGCTGCAGGAAGAATTAAGATATATACATCTATTTTATTTTTTTAGACAGAGCAAAGGTGCTCTAGACAAAAGAGGAAAACATTTCACAGAATTCCAAAGCAGCTGATGTTTGAAGGTCCAACCTGAGGAAATCTGGTCCATGTCCCCAGTTAAAGCAGAGCCACCTAGAGCCAGACACCCAGGACCATGTCTAGACGGCTTTCTCTTACCTTTAGTTTCTGAGCTTCTCCTCTGACTTTCAGCAGCTCTGTGATGGAGTCCACAAAGCCCTGGTAATGGAAGTTGCACATTTTCTCAATCTCACGATCGTGGTTTCTGATACGCGCTTCCAGTTTTTCCATGAAACGACCATGTTCTTCTCCATCATAGACAGACCTAAAAAGATGATGTCAACATTGGTTAAGATTCCAATATCTGTTATTGTCATTACATCCAAGAAATATACAAAATATAAGCTTTTTAAAAAAAACACTACTGTAATATAGTTCTGCTTTTATTTACATAAACCAGGCACCAAACTCAGGTTTCTATTCCAGCCCTTCTTTCCCCACCTGTTAAACATCAACCCAGCTCACCCAGTGATCTGAATGATCTGAAACGAAATCCTCATGCTCTTAATGATCAGACAAAGCTGAGCTCGATCTGATGCCTTATGCCATAATGCTGAGCACTCCTCTTTGGCAATTTTCTGGGTGCTCTTTGGCTTTCAAAGAGTAAAAGCTACACCTATCTCTACAACTGCCAAAATCCATTTTCCTACCCACAATGAGTTTTGCCAACAGTTCTCCCTTCTCTGGAGGTGTTTGGGACCAGGCTGGACGAGGCACAGAGCGGTGGTGTCTGGTGGGAGGTGTCCCTGCCTATGGCAGGGGTGTTGGCACTAGATGATCTTTGAGGTCCCTTCCAACCCAAACTATTCTACAATTCTCTTGCTGAAAAGTTAACACAGATGAAGACTACAAAAATCGATGGGGACTCCTCAGTCCGAGAAACAGTGTACATCATGCAAGGAACTTGTTACCTTTGGTACAATTAAAATACTACAGTTGTTGTTAGAATCATAGAATGTTTTGGATTGGAAGGGACCTAGAAGATCACCTAGTTCCAGCTCCCCTGGCCTAGGCAGGGACACCTCCCACTAAATCAGGTTGCTCAATGCCTTGTCTAGCCTGGTTTTGAACAGCTCCAGGGAGTGGGTGTCCTCAACCTCTATGGGCAGCCTGTTGCAGTTTCTCACCACCCTAACAGTAAAGAACTGCTTTCTTATATCCAGCCTAAATCCTCACTCTTCCAATCCACTCTTCCAACACCAGCCTTTTCTGCAGGTTCCTTTCAGGTATCGATATGCTACTATGAGACCCCCCTCCCGAGTGTAATGGTGGAAGTTAAAAAAAGTTAAAAAAAATTAAAAAAACTATCCTTCAAGTTTTCTTAAATTCCTTCCAACTTGGAAGGGAAGCTCAAAGTGCCACATTAGTATAATTTTTGTTCTGTCCATTAACCATGCAAACTGTATGGTAAAGATTGATGATGGTTTCCAACTGTGTGGTAAAGCAGCCTAAAAGGCAACTCTCTCATCTGTAGAAAGACACTGCAAAACCATCATGTCTGCAAAATAGGCAAGTATTATTTTAGAAAGCAGAGGGATTGTGTGTCACTTCCTGAAATGTTATGGGAATTTCAGGGGCTTGTTTTCTTGGGCTTTTTTTAATAGTAAACACAATTTCTACAGAGTGTGGGAATGCCGACCTTAGGTTTGTCTTTGTGACATTCCAGTATTTTGAGAAGCAGTGCTCACTCTTAAAGTTCAGTTCTCTCTCAGCTGAAAAACAAGTACACACTCAGTAATACAGAGTCTGAGTCTGTCAGAAAGGCTAGTCCAGTTGCATACACTGGACTCTATGCAACAGGTGACAGAATTATAACAAGAATAAAAATGAGAACTTACTAAATCTCACTAGTGACAAGCAAAACTTCCTAAAGAATCAAACTGAATGAATCCAGCTGGACAAGTTAAATCTTTCTGCCTGATATGATTTGTGTCCACAAGTCACTTTGGAGAATGCCACCTCTACAACATACAAAGGTTTTAAAGATTACAAAATCCACTAAGACAAGGCTAAAGATCACAGAATCACAGAATGACCCGGGTTGGAAGGGACCTCAAGGATCATGTAGTTCCAACCCCCCTGCCTAGCAGGGCTGCCAAACAAACACATTTACTAGAGGAAATCTATTTAATTATCACTCTTTAAAACCTACCCTAGCAATTTCAATTACAGTTTCAGTAATCTTCTTCAATGGCAACCAAAAACACCCAATCTTTATAAAGCTATCTCAAACACAATATAAAATAACACAATTACAAAAAGTAGAAGTTGTCAAAAGGTGACCAAATCGCCTTCTTTACTCCAAGACAGAAGATGGTTGTTGTTTGTAGAGATCAAAGAGATACAACTTCCTCACAGCTTAGCAATGTTTTAACAGGTAAAAAATTAAAGTTGGAGATAGAGTGCCATCTAGTGCTGCACAGCTTCTTTGCAGGGTCTCTTATGAGATGAAACTCAACCGAGCACCTCTGCTCTAGCAAACTTTTAATTCAAAGATAACTCATAGGCAGTAAGTGAAGGCCAGCACGCCGTGTTTCCAATGAAGAACAAAATTAAAAAAAAACAACAAAAAAAACAGAAAACCACAAAAGACCCACCACACGCCAACTAGTAATTATGGGCAACAAATAAAGACATTTGCATTCAAAGGAAAATACCATTGGCGTTTACAGAGGGGGAAGAAATGGGAAGAAAGAAAATCTCAAAATTACTTACAAACTCAAGCTAAAAGTTTCCTCTGGAGATGGCTAATCAAAGACATAATGACCCAATGACCAAAATACTTTTTGCCAAACTCAAGCATTAAAAAAAATAGAAAGCAACAGGCAGCAATGAGACTGTCTAGGAACTTATATTTAAATATACTCTGTACTACCCTGCTTATCCACAACTCTCCCTACAGTGTAGAAACAGCATCCTCAACTTCCAGCCTCCCTCTAAAACAAGAAAATGAGCAACAGCCAAGCAATGTCCTAGACCAAACCTCAATGCTCTCCAAAGTTACAAGACACCAATTCCAAAGTTACAAGATATCAAGTTCCAGCTCGGTATTGAACATCATCATACAAGTGAATTATTACTGTGACTATGTAGTAACTCTTATCTCAAAATAAACAATGTAGGGACCCAGACTGATTGCAAGAAGAACAAATTTATCCCCTGCTATGGTCATGTCTCAAGCCCTACCATCAACATCTTAAGCTACAGCATCATTCTTGAAAAACCATCCTTGTGATCCCATATCCTTGATGTTTGCACACTGTAATCTACCCAGCAATGGTGAGTTTTCTTAAGGCCTCAACTGAGAATCTTCATTATGTATTTCCTCCTTTTCATTATTACCACTACATCTGGGGCATTTTAATTCACACTTCTTGCCTACCAAACCTTCAAGACACCCACTGCCTTATTCTGGATCTACAAGGTCTCACCAGCTGCTCCACTCTACCTAATTTCTTCTGGTGCACACATACTCAGTTCATCATAACAACTCCTAGTTGAAACACTAATTATACCTTGATCTGGATCTTCAATTAACTGTCATTAAAGGACTAGTATTTCAGAAGACACTAGAAGGTCCTGTGCAAAAAAAAATTCTATAAATAAAAGAATCTTACACATATATATTTATACCCACAAATAATTTATGTCCATGCACATAATGCAAAAACAAAGGAAAAGAAAAATAAAAATTCACATAGGTTTGGACTGCTTATTCTCTCAGTTGTAAATAACAGCGTGACAATGCCACAGAAAATTACTCCCGAGGCTGCTTATTTTTTTCCCTCGCTATAAAAAATTGCCAGTTGGATAACTTTAGTAAAAGACCTCCACCACAAAAACCCTTCTTACTAATAAAAGTCTGAGAAAGCGTGATCTGTCTTGCATGCACTTATCTTCCAACTTTAGAGCAGGGTGTAATTCACCAATTGAAGACTATGCTCAGTGACAGATCTGTCTGGTTTACATTTTTTCAAGTACACTCACTAAACAAAAACATTTAGAATTACTTTTTTTAAAGTTCTTGGACTGTATTGTTAAGTTTCACAATTTCTGCACTCATTAAAAAAATCCACTTCATTATTTTTTCAAAAGGTTAACCGGAGGAGAAAAAAAAAATCTTTCCAGGAAAGCTGTAACAGGCAAATGCATCAGGAGTTCCCATTTGCAGCACTCTGTTACTGCAGAGTTTATCCCCCAGAGCAATAGCAATCAAACCTCGTCCACACCAAGCAAACAAACCATTAACAGGTATGGTGTAGACTTAAACTTGTGGCACAGTTGGTTGCTCAGCTGAGCTGCCTTTTCCATTTTCCAAGTGAAGAAAGCAAGTAACCCAAGCAAAAGCACAACATACTGAAGGAGAACCTTCCACACCTTCATCCTCATCACAGCATCCCAGAGCCTCACTCAACTCCGTCTGTACTCTGACCTCATGTTACACTGGATACCCTATTGCATTCCCCATCACTTCATCATCCACAAGAGCGTTTCCCCACAAGAGAGCAGAGGTATGGGGAATGCTACACCAAGAGAAAACTAAAAGAAATAACTCTAACTATAAATCTCCTTAAAATGGTCAGAGGCAGGATATATTGCGTCCTGCCACAAATTCTCTGCAGCTATGCTTTAGACTGGCTGTTCTCAGGCTGGCAGTCCTATTTGAGACACCATGTACACACTGAAAAAAATGCCCAGAGGAGCTTGAAGTCATTGCACTTTTATAAATTAATGCCAGAAAATATTTAGGAACCATCTTTCCAAGTCCTTCTTACATCTCATGCTTAATTGGTCAAGAGGTTTTCAGGCAGCCTCGGAGAAGTCCAAGGAGCAAGGCTGATCCTGCAATTTCAGTGAGGGCTGCCTGCAGGAGGTTACTCAAGGAACCTAAATAAATTCAGCTGAAAGTACAGGGGAGGGAAATCTCTGGGGGTAAAATGAAAGAGATCTGGAACAATGCAAGAAGGACATTCTGGGGACAGTGGAACAGAAATGACTCACTTTTGTTTTTAATTAATAAGTGGAACAAATTCTTGAGTCTGTTGTGGACTTCAGTTTCCCCACCCCCCCCCTTTAAACTTCTGTAGTGGTTTTAAACCCTAAGAAACATTTTCTTCTCATTAAACAACATAAAAGCATTAGCAGTTTGTTTAATCTTATTCTAACTTTTGTAATAAACAAATTAACTACTGAGCAATGCAAAAAAAAAAATAAATTCAAGAATGGTGCAACAGCTCCATGGAAAAAAGGTCAAATAAAGTTTGCAACACCACTACCTGTTTAACATCTTAACTGTCAGAATTCACAGCTTGAAAGCTTGGGCTTCACAAAGTTTATCCACATACTGGCAAAGCATTAGCAAGTTGTACTCCAAAACAGTCCACTGGGTGTATTACACCTAAAATTATCTCAGTGGAAGAGCAAGCACAGAATCATAGAATCATGGAATGGTTTGGGTTGGAAGGGACCTTAAAGATCATCTAGTTCCAACCCCCCTGCCATAGGCAGCGACACCTTCCACTACACCAGGTTGCTCCATACCTCATCCAGCCTGGCCTTAAACCCCTCCAAGGGAGGGACATCCACAGCCTCTCTGGGCAGCCTGTTCCAGTGTCTCACCACCCTCACAGTACAGAACTTCTTTCTTCTATCCAGCCTAAATCTCCCCTCTTCCAATTTGCATCCATTACTCCTAGTCCTTCCATTCTGTGCCCTATTGAAATGTCCTATAACAGCCTTTCTGTAGGCCCCCTTCAGGTATCTTGTTTTCATCCCAATTGCTAAACAGAATTGAAGACTACTCTGCTTTTCTATATCACCCATATAGGTCTACTTTTATGTCATGAATACAGAGAAAACAGTAACTTTTTCCTTCCTGTGTAAGTATAAAGTGAGTAATTATAGTCTTCATTATTATAGTTTGAAAAACATTCACACATTTACTTTTCCTTCTTAAACACATTTATCTTGCACACACTGACAATGCATTTTTAATCTACCATAGAAATCATTCCAAGAACTTCAAAATTCAGCAAAATACCAGCAGTCCAGGACGCTGGACCGAAAACAAAGTAGTTTGTAAAGAACACCAATCTATTACTCGGCACAATTAGGCTAATCTCATAGCTGGGAACACCTTGATTTCACCAAGGTTCTGGCATGGACCTGACAAATATTCTCAAAAGCACTCCACAAGGAATGTTGCAAAGAAAATTACCATAAACCACGAGTATGCTACTCTAACACCACCCTAAACACGATGTCACTTGTCAATGACTGGCTTCAACCAGAAGGAGCTTTTCAACAGGGCTTCCACATGCATTTGTTCTGGGCCTGGGTTTTTTCAGTGGTTAAATTAGCAAATTGGAAAATATAATGCAAGCTGTACTTTCAAAATATGTTGGTAACACCAGATTGAACAGAGTCACAAGCCTTCTGAAAAGCAGCAGTCAGAGACCTCGAAGCTGGAAATGTTTCCAAAGTCAAGAAAGATGAAGGTCAATCAAGGCAAGCACATGGCAGTGGTCCCAGAAAAGGTCAAAAGCAGCAGCGCAATGGGATCAGAGAGGAAGCTAGAAACACCACAAAATCCACACCAGCCACCTACCACAGCACCTTTTTTAGTGGTCCACAAAGAGCCAAAGGAATTTGATCGAGATTTGAACACAAAGGGCTGGAGAGGACATGGGGAGCTCAGAGCTATGAAACAAGTCCTCTGCTGTGTTAAAGAGGTAATTGTTACAGGAAGGGCAAAAGCAGAAAACTAGTATAGGTCTTGTGATGAAACATAACTGAAGATAATCAAAGCCCTGAAGAGACCACCCTGGGAAACTTGGAAACACTTTCCCCTAGTTCAAAAGTAAGCAGAACAGATGTTTGTTCAGGGTTGGAGAGAGGATTTGATGATGCTTGAGGGGGAACACACTAAGGGACTTGAGATCTATCATCAATCTGGAGTGGTAGAACAGTTCCACAACAGCTAAAATACTTTCTGCCTTTTTAAAAAATATAAAAGTAAAAATAATTAAAAGATCAAATAGTTAAAAACTACGTAACCTCAGCTGTTTTCTCTAATCCACACTGAAGTGCCAGACAGCAGAGCAGAGCACAGACAGGAGCATCAGCCCAACCTCACACTGCCTGCATCCAAAACAAACCCAAGAAAGCAGTTGCAGCCTCATCAGAGAAATATACTATCAAATCAGAGTGAAAAAGACAAACAGATTAAAAAAGACAAATTAAAACATGATTTAGCATGCACAGAGTCATCTGTCACAGCAGCATCCTGGAAGCTATCACTTCAAGCAACAGGCAGTATATATATAGGATCCTGAATACAGAACAAAAAGCACTGTGAGAAAGTTAAATAGGAATATAATTAATATGCAAAATTCTCATCTTTTAGAAAGCATAATCTAATACAGCTTTTATCAGCACTACACTATGCACAAGTTCTAGTCATTCCTGAGCACAATGAACATTTCATTTGCAGAACAAAAGACCCTGCCATTCCCAATATCAGTGTATCAAACCAGAACAGCAGAGCAAAGCAACAGGCTCAAGCCACCCTATAAACCTACTGCCAGGCTGGAAAGTCCACCTGAACCACCAAATCCCAGAGTAATTTTCTGTGTTGTAGTACATACCTACATATTTCTGGAGAGAAAAGAGGGGGAGAAATTATTCCTAAACTAGATACAAGACAAGTGGTTTTGGTGCAAATCATACCCTACTTAAGAAACATCTAATACCGTTTCACCATTCAATGCAAAAGCTGCAACGCCAAGATAAAAAAAAACCCACAATTCTCATGTTTTTCAGAAAGACAACAAGATTGCAGTTTGGCCACATCTTGCTCTCTGCTACCAAACCCTTGTGAGAAAAAGACCATATCCATCACAGGGGTGACAGCTACGGAGGCAAGTACTTTCTACTGGATACCACTCTTCTACTGCTGAGCTCTTTTATCAGCAACACAACAAAGAGGACAAAGCAAACACACAACACGGAAGAAAGGCACTGTCTCAAAGCACCCCCAAACCAGATCACTGATAATAGAAAATAATTTTGATAAAATCTAAAGACTTAATATTTTAGCCATAGCATCAATAAATGCAGTTTAGTTTAACTCGTGAAAATTTTTAATTGCTATACTTCCTGCATGATTGCCCAATAAAAGGTTTTCTTCCTAATAACAAAATTCATTTCATTGTCTTATGCATTGTTTAAAGAAGTTGATTTTATTTTTTGATGCACTCTTGGCTTTAAGACTTGGACCCTCCTTTCAGCTGTGAAGCAATGTTGTCATAGCATCCAACAGAGGCACAACAAATCCCCAAGACACATGATATTAAAAGCACTGCACTATGATACCACAAAAAGCACATTAAAATTGACAGTGGCCTGATTGATAACTTCCATGCTCAAAGAGTGCATAACAGTGCCTTCGCAAAGGACTCAGGCAGCAACAGAAGCCAGCATGACACACATTGTTCACACATGGTCTTCAAGACCAAAGCAGCATCTTCTCTGGCTCCATCACCTCCCCTGAAAACAGCACTTGGCATGCAGATACCTGGCCCCCATGAGCAGTGCTCTGCAGCGCCAGCTTCCAGCTCTATTCTTCCTGCAGAAGAACATGGTTCATTATCAAGGTCAACTCAAGATCTCACTCAGAGGCAAAAGTTGAACGAGATGGCACAATTCAGCACTTTGCTTCCAATTCATTGTGTTGGGAAGTTCCTGAGTTCCAACAGCAGACAGATTTGCACTCTGCATATGCCTTACCAAAGGAAAACACAGTCTTCTGCCAGATCCATCTTCTATCCCACTAAGAGGTTCTGCCTTCCTGCTTCAGCCCTTATGCAGTGGTCTACACCACCAGTGGGCCAAGAAAAGTGAGGCTATTTTTAAACTCTAATCAATTTAATCAAACAAGATCAGGAGTAATCACACAAGCATCTCCACAAGAGAACTTCATGCAACAAGCATTTTTGTCTGAAGCAAGCATCCTGCTGGCCCAATTTCTACAGTAAGCAGAGTCCTGAGTTAGAGAAAGCTAGCTCTCACTCATAGCCCAATAACTGCTTTCTAAAACTCACATGCAAGTCTCAGATTAGATAACATGTAGGCTTCAGAAGCCTGTTTGAGACAGCTGCCAAGGGCATGTTAATATGGCACAGAATCTACACAAAAGACCACTGCTTTTCCAGAAATGAAGATGAAGGTCAAACGCAAGACATCCCAGTATCACAAGCAGCATTAGGTACCTCTGCTTCTGTGGCTGAGTCACTGCCCATATGTGCTACCTCGGTTTTAGAATAAGAAGCCCTTTTGCTCCACTTGAGAAGTCAGGTCACAAACCTAGAGTTATGTGTATCAAAAAACAGAGACTGAGGGTACTGAAGGAACCAGTAAAAACGAGCCACTCTCCATTATTTATCAGCAGTCCTGGCTAACTGGGGAGGTCCTAGTTGATCGGACGTTAGTAAATGTAATGACTATCTACAAGAAGGACTAGAAGGAGGATTCAGAGAACTACAGGCCTGCCAGTCTCACCTTAATGTTTCGTGAAGGTTCTGGAGCACAATCTTGAGCACAATCACACAACAAATACAGTATGAACAGGGAATCAGGCCCAGCCAGCACAGATTCATGAAAGGAAGGTCCTGTTTAACTAACCTGATCACTTTCTATGACAAGGAGACCCATTTAGAGGGAAAGACAGACTCATTTCCCATTTAGAGGGAAAGACTCATTTCCCATTTAGAGGGAAAGACTCATTTCCCATTTAGAGGGAAAGACTCATTTCCCATTTAGAGGGAAAGACTCATTTCCCATTTAGAGGGAAAGACTCTGAATGTCGTCTACCAAAATTTCAATAAAGCTTTTGACATCACTTCCCACAGGACTCTCTTGGAGGAACTGGCTGCCCATAGCTTGGACAAGCATACTATTCACTGAAAAATAGGCCCAAAGATCAATAGTGAATGGAGTTAATTCCAGCTGGCAGCAGGTTACAAGAAGTGTTTCTCCAGGCCTCAGTACTGGGGCCAGATTAATTTATTATCTTCATCAACAACCTGGATGAGGGAATCAAGTGAGTTTGCAAACACTAAGTTAGACGGGAACATCAACCTGCTTGACAGTAGAAAGTCTTTGCAGAGGGATCTGGACAGACTAGATCAAGAGTCTGAGGCCAAGAGCTTGAGGTTCAACAAGGTCAAGTGCTGGGTCCTGCACTAGAGTCAAAAAAGCCTCATGGAGCACTACAGCCTTGGCTGGAGAGTTGTCTGGCAGAAAAGGACCTGGGGGTGTGCCCAGATTACACTTGTACCATAGTTCACCTTTGTTCTGCAAGTAGATACTCCACCACATCCCCAGGACCTGTGCAGTCAAAATAAGGTATAAATGATACACAAGAATCTCAAAGCAACCACTAATTTTCTACTAAGCTTCACAAAAGCTTCAACAGAAGGGCATTTTACTGTGTTTCAGTCAAGGAGACAAGCAACTCTAAGACAACAGGTTAAGACCCACCTCTAGAACAGAATTCAGACATATAATCTAGGGCACACCTGCTCAGGCTTGGGAGCTCAGTAAATAACAGCATCCATTTGCTACAAAAAGCCCAAGACAAGCAGAGCTAGTCCTACTCCACAGGGGCAACATGCTGGACTCCCAGTAAAATAAACCAATAAAATTAGAAGCATAAAGCCTCCCTTAAGCCTCTGTTGTTCCAATGCATCCAGGATTGGAGTTTGGGACTTCAATTCAGAGTTTTGGATGAGTAAACCCCTCCTTGCCAACAAATCTCAACCTGGTCCCCAAACTGCTGCTCAATTCTGTGGAATAATGGAAAGCCCATCCTCTTCCCAACTATACATGGAAATTCACCCAGAGGATGAAACATATTAAGAGCAACATTCAGAGTGGGGTGGGAAATTAGATTAAAAAGGCAACAGCATTTAGCATATATTACTACCAGAGGAGGCCATTCAAATATTTGTGCATATTAAAAAGAACAAAAATTACTAAAGGGCTTAAATCGCCCCAGAAAATTAGGTTAAACATTAGACTGTGAGAGTATCTGAAATCCAAGCAGGCCCATCAAGACACGTTTGAGAATCTTTAAATTGATCATTTCTAAGAAATAGTTACAATCAAGAATGGCTTGATGTATTTGCTGTTGGAGACACCAAATATGTCCTCAGAGAGAGAGAGGATTCAGTAGGTGGCTTCTTAAAGCCCCATGAAGCCCTATTTTCTACAGGTTCAAACTATAGAATAACTGAAGCACTTTGGAAACCACTCAACCTCAACCAACCCTGTACTAAACCCTGAAGCCAAAAGAAACCATGATTCTAGCCCCAGGTACTAAATCCTCCCAAGGTTTTGTAAGAATGTCAAAGAACCCAACTCAACTTCCATTTCCTTAAATTGTGTAAGATCATGTCTTTAGTCATAACATATTCTAAAGCCTTAAGTATAGACTTATGACAAGAGCACACTTAGACTATATTGTACTGGAAAAACATAGCCACAGCCATATCCAGGGTGGAATATAGATATTTTATGCCAGACAAGAATCTGAAGGAAATAAAGAATAATTATCCTAATTGAACATATAATAGAACAATGTGGTTATAACATCCCTATTAAAAAATGAATTTCAGATGATAAAAGACGTTAAGAGGGAGAGCTTGAACAAATTAGCTTTCAGCCTCCAGAAGAGCCAGAAAATGTAAGGAGCAACCCAAAGCCAGAACAAATACAACAAACACAAATGCCCCCAACCAAGACAAGTATGGAGAGAACTGGCCATGAGCAGAGCTTTTAACTTCCCTCCTCTTTTTTTGAGCACAATGGAAACAATTCCCCCAAGAACAAAAGTGATGCGTCAGCAGGCCTTACTCTCTCAAGTTCTTTCAAGTTGGAAGGACAGTTGATTTACACCATGTGTAGGATAGGAATGCTTGCTAGAACCAAGTGAGATAAATTTCATCCCATCCAAGCTGGTTAACATTAAGACAGGGATGAATCATCTTCACAATGCCTGTAAACAACACGTTTAAAAAGGAGGAAATCTAATGATACACCCTAGTCACATTTACTTTGCGGGAAGTTTCTGAATGTTTATACCACATGTACTATTGTTAGGAAAAGTGTCGAAATGAGGAGGCAGACACAAACCCACACGAATCAGAAGATGTGGACATAAAGCCACCACAAATGTTCTAATCTCCCTTCTGCTGTGTCTTACAATGGTGTTCCAGCACATCTAATCCTCTACAACAGGCAAAGGCTGCAGGGAGAAGACACTCAGAGTAATGGAGTAGATGTACATCAGATGTGCTATTTATAAATGAGACACAGAAACCTCAATAGAGTCATCTGCTCTCTGTCTCTGGTTTATTCTCACTCTGACCTTTAGTGAAGCACTGATTTTTAAAAGGGGAAACTAAAGTACCTGAAACCACAGCAATGTCAGCTACCTCTAACTCAGGAGTTAAAGAAATGCCAGCACCAGAGCACTACATATGCAAGTCCCAGCCAAAGTAAAATGGCTACAGAAGATCCTGGGCTGGCCAAAGTGCCTTAAGTCAATCAGGACACTGAAAGATCTCCCATTTATTTACAGGGAGACAGACAGACTATTTAATTACTTGATGCGAGTATGTTTCTTTTGTTGTAAAAAAAAACCCCACCACCCAGCAAAGGCCCACAAGGCTGTTTAATTCAGAGAAGAAAATCTCAGTACCACCAAATCACTGCAATCTTAAGAGCCAGATAAATTCAAAGCATAAAGAAGCATAACACTTGTTTGCATGCTTCTAGTGCCACTGGTAGAAGCCAACAAAAGAAGCAGAGGATTCAGCCTTTCCATCTATTATCTTCCAAGCTGGCCAGAGCTCAGTGCAACATATGTTAACCAGAGACACTGTCTTGCTCAGCACAGGCACAAGAGTGTTAGTCTACAGTATGCAGCATACACATTTGCTATGCAGTACAGTCTTAAATACATCTTGCCATGCAAAGGGGTACATAGAATCATAGAATGGTTTGGGTCAGAAGGGATCCTAAAGATGGTCTAGTTCCAAACCCCCGCCACAGGCAGGGACACCCCTAGGCCAGGTTGCTCAATTCCCCATCCAGCTAAGACACAGTCTTACCCCAACAAAACTCCACAGCTAAATGAAACTAAAAAAGAGCAGACACTGCTAATCAAATATTTTGCAACACAATGAAGATGATGTAGAGCAGTGGTATAATGCTGGGTGTCAGTTCTGGGGCCAGTAATGTTTAACTTCTTCTTTATATAAATGAATGTACAGACAGTGCACCCTCAGCAAGTTTGCACACAACACAACTAGGAGTGGCTAATAGACTAGCCTGGGTGTAACCATTCAGAGGAACCTGGGCAAGCTGGAAGAAATAGCCCAAAAGGAGCCTCATGAAGGTTAACAAAGTCTTGCCTCTAGGGCAGAATAGTCAGCCCCAGGCATCACTACATCTGTAGCTGACCATGTAGAAAACAGCTCAGCAGAAAAGGACCTCCTGGTCCTTGAGACCAGGAGACACCTGACCATGAGACACCACTGTGCCCTTGCAGCAGAGAAAGTCAATTGATTCTCGAGCTGTTAGGAAAACCATTAGGCAGTAGGTCAAAGGAAGTGATTCTGCCTCTCTACTCAGCACTGATAAGATGTATCTTAAGAACTGGGTCCTGGTCTGGCCTCTCCAGTACAAGAACAGCACTAAACTACTAGAGAGACAGGATGCTATCAGACTCCAACACTGCTGGACAACTTCATCCTGTAGTACCTCTCACAACAGGGTCCTCCTAATTAAGCTTCATCTTCCTCTTCATCACAAATACAGCAAATATCAGAAGGTCCAAGAACTCAGCAGATGAAACACTTTTCACCTTAACACAATACTCAAGTAACTGCATTAACACTTGCGCCAACCAAGACTTGTGTTTCTGGCAGGCTCCTCTCTCATGGTTAATGGATTTCCATGTCTCAGAAGGTACAGACAACATCATCTTATGAATGGAACATTTATACTGTCCTTGTAGATTCTCCAGCATCAGAGTGAAGCACACACTTAATCATCTTGCACATTTATAGTCTCTTCTGTTCTACAGAGCCATCTATCTCCAAGAAAGCTGTAGGATGTTAATTTGTACACTCCCATAGCTCTATTCTGTACATTACAAAGGCAGCCAAAACCAAACCTTAGAGAGGGAACCCAGAGGCATCATGACCAATTTTATCTTAGAGACCACAGCAGGGACAAGGGCTAAAGGTTATTACCTCCACTACTCAATTATCTCGCAAAAAGGATGATAAAAGAGCTGTGACCTAACCGGGGACAACAGGACAGTAACAGAACAAGTGCTGTTATCTCCCACCCCTCTTGGTCCACCTCCTGTAATGGTAGGGAGAAAAACCACAAAACCTGTCACACCTTTGGGACTGTCATGAACATCAGGTTTCCTGCAGATTCTTCACATATAGAACTACAGCCCCCAAGCCTAGGTAGATCATCCATTTCTTCAGCTTGGGAAGGAGCAGCCAATATTACTGCCTTTAAACACTGGGAAGGAACAGCAACAAGGAGTAATGAGATACAGGTTTGCACTCGCAGCCAAGAATGCAAATCCTGGGTTGCATCAAGAGGAGTGTAACCAGCAGGTCAAGAGAGATGATTTTGTCCCTCTACTCAGCACTGGTGAGACCTCACCTGGAGTATTGTGTCCAGTTCTGGAGTCCTCGACACAAGAATGACATTGAGCTGTTGGAGCAGGTCCAGAGGAGGGCCACAAAGATGATCAAAGGGCTGGAGCAACTGCCCTATGAAGACAGGTTGAAGGAGTTGGGGTTGTTCAGCCTGGAGAAGAGAAGGCTCAGGGGGGACCTTACAGTAACTTATCAGTACCTGAGGGGGTCCTACAGAAAGGCAGGGGAAGTACTTTTTAATATGATATCGGATGGGAGGACCAGAAACAACGGATGCAAATTGGAAGGGGGTAGATTTAGACTCAACATAAGAAGGAAATTCTTTACAGTGAGGGAACAGGTTGCCCAGAGAGGTTGTGGATGCCCCCTCTCTGGAGGTGTTCAAGACCAGGCTGGACATGGCACTGAGCAGCCTGCTCTAGTGGGAGGTGTCCCTGCCTATGGCAGGGGGGTTGGAACTCTATCTTTAAGGTCCCTTCCAACTCAAACTATTCTATGATTCTATGTTCTGGCATACAGCTTACTCATTCATGCCTCAGTTATAGCAGATTAGTATAACAAAAAATAACACATTCAGACACTGGGAAGTGATTTTCCATCATGCCACCACCAATAATCATTTCATTAACAGAAAGCTTAAAACTGAAAGCATGTCTTCACCTTCACTATTTCATACACTCGTTGCAGCTAAATTACACTTAACTGCTTTTCCAACACAAGAAAGAGCTACATAGGAGATAGCACTGGTACCATGTAACTTGCCTAGATGCATGACATAATTCCACTAAAGAGCAAAAACAAGTCAATAAAAAAGCAGCCTCCTGTGTGCTGCACAGATACCACTCTACAATGCATCTTTTCTTGGAACTAGACATCCTGTTGATTTTCCATATAGCTTTATGGGAGGAAGGTCAGCTATCCAGATTCTGCACCTCCCCTGCATAAAGGCTTCCAGAAGGATTAATTCAAGTGACCACTATGAGCAGACAAGGGGGAGGAGGGGACAGTTTTGTTTGTAGGCAATTCTTTTGCAATGTTGACTTTACAGACTGGCTTGCCTTTCAAAATGCGATAGATTCAACCTTGCCTGAGAGGGATTGTGCAGGCACTTTTCCAGCTCCTCCTGCTTGTCTACTCACAGACTGATAAATTATTTAAATTCAGCCAAGTCAGGTCAGTTCTCTCCAACTGGAAGATCCAGGCTGAGAGAGCTGTTCTCATGATATGCTTTCCTTCAAGACAGCACTGCAGGATATGGGATGCTTCTATAGCAGAGGAGACTGGCTAGTCCCAAGCAGAGATCTGCACCTCAACTGACACCCAAGTTGCAGAGGGCATCCAGAAAAAAAGGCCATAGGGTCAACGAAGTAGGAAGGTTAAAACAGTAATGCAGGAGCATGCTCCAAGACCTCTTTCAGACTAGCTTTTGTCAAAAAAACAGCACAAAGAAAACAAATCTAATACGAGATATACTAACAAGAGATTAATCTACCAGAATTACATCAGGGCAAGAACTGGAAGGAAGAAAACTGACACCAAAACTACTGCAACAAAACCAAGTACCCACCAAAGATGGCTTTCCCCAATTACAGGGGAGTACAGACTAAGAGGAGATTCTATCAAGATATATTTTGCTCCTGAACTTGAAATCCCCAGAAGGTATTTAGGACAATGCATTTCAAGAGTTCTGACAGCTCTGTTCCAGAGACAAACTCAACACAATGGGAAAACTGGAGGACTATTGGGACATTCAGGGAAATAAGATTACTCTCGGGGCACAGCTTAGTTAAAACAAGTTACACACAAATGAGCACACTCTCCTCAGAGGTAGCACTGCGCAGATTTCTGTCCATACCTATACAGAGACAGCTGAAGTCCTCACTAAGCCAATATTCAGCCAGAAGGAACCAGAAAGCAGATTTAATTCACTAGACAGAGAAAAAACAAGGAGAAAAAAATAAATTCACATATGCCAGGTGCAGAGGTAACTTAACTACTACCAGGTATTTTGGAGGCTGCTTAGCCTATGGGATGACAGCTAACATTAAGCTTTCTCACCAGACCTCCCACAAACACCAGTACAGTGGCTTTTGTCTAAGGAAGCACAGACCAAGGGGCTTTGGAAGAAACAGGTAAACATTACTCAGAATCAAAATGGACACAGCTCTGAGGACAGCAAACCAAAACCCCAGATTATCCTAGCCTTTAGGCCACCAGACCTTTAAGTGGCACCGCCACCATGCGTTGCAATGGATGAACTGCACTGAGGTTTAGCTCCCCCAAAGCACAGCAACTGTCAAACAATGCGTAATGAATTTTTCAGCATGAAGGCAGCTAAAGTGAGCCCAGCTTTATTATCTGGAAGGCCTCGACTTGAACTCTGCAAGCAGAGAGACTGAAGCCAAGTATTTCGCGCTGATGCACAGTCCAGATTCCAATTGCAGTGAGTTTCATAAGAGCTGAAGCCAGACAAAATCAGCAAGAGGAAAGTTTGCTCAGACAACTTGAATGACAAAAGTTACCAAAAGCAATTTGGAAATAGTGTATCATCTCCTAGTTGTATAAGCTCAGCTCACTGTTTCACAAGACTTCACTGTGCTGAAAATGAGGATGGCAGCTTGTGAGCTTTGGTTCACCCTTGTAAAGGTATAGCCAAAGTACATGTTCCATGGTATTTCTAGAAGTATAACATCACAAAGGATATCTCCAAGCATTTGTGTTTATTTTGGAATCATCAGAATACTTCTTGAATCACATATGTTAAAACAAGAACTTCAACCAGCTACATATCAAAATGTTATCTCTTATCAGGAGCTACTAAAATAACTGACAAACATCAATCTGTCTGCTTCCATTTGAAGGGAATCATCATACACATTTCACACCCTGGCAAACACAGGCAAAGAATTAAGTAAAATGCCTATGGCCACATGACATGCTGTAGCTAAGCCAGAAATCAAAGTGCTGGCCTTTACCCAGGAGCAAGGAGAGTTTTAACTTCAGTAAGGCACCTAAAAATTCAGAGCGTGATGCAGGGTAGTTCCCCTCCTCCACCTCAGGTATTCAACAGCCAGTTCCAGCCTCTAAAACAAGTCAGAAGACATGTCAGCATTGAATATGACTGTGATGTAGGAGTAGCATAAGGCCATGGAAAGTACCTCGAGCTGGGCAAGCCCCTCAACAGATGAAGACAGAAAACAGGTACTTCATCTCAGACCACTCCTGCCATTCACTTTCCAACACCTCTCAAAAAATTCTCTCCTGTAATCTCATTTCCATTGTTTCTCATTCCAACTTCATCCCTCAAATTAAGTAAACTCCAAGCAACAAGGAAAGCAGCATCAGAATAAGAGATAGTCAAACATACAAAAGTCACTATTCTAGTACTTATTTCCTAGAAATGGTACTTTTATATCATGCACAACCTGTCCATGCAAATTTACCAACTGAAAGAAACTCAGTGTGTTGACTTGGAAGGGACCTTCAAAAGTCACCTAGTCCAACCACCCTGCAGTGAGCAGGGACATTGTGCACCAGAAAAAAAGACCATTTTGAGCTGCAATCTGTGCAGGTAAAAGTGCAAATATTCTTGTGCACTGTATTAGAGAAGTGATGGAAGATGACCCTAGAGGCATCAGGCCACACACATCCCTGCAACAGCCCAAAAAAACCCCAAGCCTTAGTCATTCAAAGGGTTCCATCCTTTCTTTTCTACCCGTTTGCAAGAACCAGTTGCCAGCAATTGTTTTCAGCATCAGGGAAATTCCCTCATGTGATCCCAGCTCCAGGATCTGAATGCATTCATGCACCACCGCCTGTCACCATCTGATGACAATTGTCACTGCAGAGCTGAGTCACATTCACACCCTCCTCCTCCTCCACTCAAGTCAAGCTGACATTTCCCCATTTCAAATAACCACACTCATTACAATTCATTTCAATGAACTTAAAGTTGGACTTTTTCTTCACAGGCAATGAACGACTCCATTATGTATAATTTATAACTTCAAGAGTTTTTGTGAGACAAATAAACCAGCAAAGCTGCTTTACAGCACGAGGGTTAAGGATGTGATTAGTCATTATTGTGATTACTACAATAAAAGCACAATAGCATAGGAAAAACCAGGAAAATGCAAAAATCTCAGCATGACAGCACAGTCAGGCCCAAAGCAAGATACCTTCTCTCCCTAGGGTTTTTTGAAGTCCTGATGACCCAATAGCATATATCAAACCTGTTTGATCATTACAAATAACTGGAAAACTATTTTATTAACAAGTGAACAGTGAGAAGTTAAAAAAATTACAGCAGCAATACTGCATAGCAAACAGAGAAAGGAGCTCCGACAGACACAAAAATATGCTGTCTCCACCACTTTGGAGAGAAATAACTTTTTTCCAAATTTGTTTTTCAAAATAACAGTGAGAAGTGAAGTGTTCACTTGTTTAGGCTTCAAGCACACATTTCAACTTAAATATAGTTTTATTCACAAAGAATGAAGTTGTTTCAAAGTACAGCAAGCCTTAAATGGCACTTAACCTACATATGAAGAGGCTGTAGGTCTATTTTTCCCACCAATTTTCACTTCTTGTGGATAAATTAAAATTTTATCAACATCCAGGCAGCTGCAGGTCCTCAGCATCCAAGATGCAGAGACTGCAGAGAGCACCCAAACACTAAAGCAAAAACTAACTCCCACTAGAAAGACTTTGTTCCATATTTGTTAAAGCTGGGAGGTTTTTGGTTTTGGTTTGTTTTTGTTTTTTTTTTAAATTTCAAATTTCTGCTCAGTGGAACCTTGAAAGCACAGTTTTAACATACCAGATAGTGACTCTGCTGATAAAAGCCTCTTAAGTGCTAAAGCACATGTTGAGCAAGCAAAGCTATTAAAATAGAAAAAAGGGGCAAAAGATAGTTATTACCATCAGGATGCTGTTCACTGGGAGAGAAGCAAAGATAACATGACCCTTGCTTGTTCAGGCTGCACTGCCCAAGCTGTCATGGCTCTGCACTCACAAGCAAAAAACCAGGACACAAGATATCTGCCAACAACCAGGCAAGTTCTGCAAGTGCCAGGCAAAAAAAAATTTAAGAAAGAATATGACCACTATTCAACATATTTACTTAGAATCATAGAATAGTTTGGGTTGGAAGGGACCTTAAAGATCATCGAGTTCCAAACCCCCTGCCATAGGCAGGGACACCTCCCACTAGACCAGGCTGCCCAGTGCCCTGTCCAGCCTAGTCTTCAACACCTCCAGAGAGGGGGCATCCACAACCTCCCTGGGCAACCTGTTCCAGTATTTCACCACCCTCACTGTAAAGAATTTCTTTCTTATGTCTAGTCTAAATCTATCCCCCTCTAATTTATATCCAATGTTTCTAGTCCTCCCATCCGATACCTTCAGCTGCTTTATCTGCGCAGCTCAGCAAGGCACAAGAGTTGGACACCCACAGTAAGAAGCAGCCATGCACCAGGGGATAGGGAAAGCTTTGCAGGGACTCTGGGGGACTTAGAGGATGGGCAGCACTTGCTGCTACACTAAATAGCAAGACCTTGACCAAGCTCTGCTGATGCCTTCTTATATCCTACAAGTCAATGTATTTGGATTTCACTTCATTCAGCCTCATTTTCTTTCTTAGTTGCCTTCATCTATTTCAGGAAGTTAATTATCTTAGTTTTTACTCTAATTCAACCTGGGGTGGTTTGTTTTCCTTCCTTATTTTTGTCATTTGAAAGATTTCAGACATTCTTACTATCAGAAGAACTGAACAGATGTAGGTAGCTCTCATAACCTAGGATGCTACGAGCAGCCTGATGTGGTGGGAGGTGTCCCTGCCTATGGCAGGGGGGTTGGAACTTGATGATCNGCATTCTTACTCTCAGAAGAACTGAGCAGATGTAGGTAGCTCTCGTAACCTAGGATGCTACATATATGGCAAGGCCATTTCCTGAGCAAGGGAACAGATGGACAGATCCCAGGCTTGATGAATTGTCTCAGAATGTGGCCCATTACAAATAAACACTAAGTACCCAGCCAAATAAATAGCAAGTTCTTTTTAAGATATACTTGACTACTTCATAGCATTGGAGTTTTATCCTGAAAGCAAGTTTCCAGTTTTTATTGTATTTGGTGCTTTTATACCCTCTAAAGAGATGAAAGAAAGATTTCAGAAATAAATCAAAACCTCATCTGGATAATCACAAGCCTTTTCCATGGTACCAGAGCCTTCTTGGTGGTCCCTCAAGAACTTAACAGGCAACCAACACAATGAATTTGGCAGTGTTGATCTCAGGAGAATGGGAAGCAAATGCAGTACAGAAAGAAAACAGTCCCACCAAGGAGGAAAAACCCACCCACCATCAACAGTTCCAAAACAGCAGCTGAAAGCTATAGAATGGGGGGGGAATGGAACAAAGTTGCATTTTTAGGTCTTTCTGAGCTATTTGCAGATACCTAAATGTAAGATTACCAAGGCAGAACCAAAGACAAACATTACAAATCACCATCTGAAAGAATGCTTGAAGTAATCAAGGAATGACAACAAAATGGATATCTTCAGTGCTATAATCCCCAAAGCCTCAGCAATAGCACTTATCAACAGCTCTAAAGCACTAACTGTTGGATCTGATCCACTCCCTAAAGCTAAGAAGCAGTTTGGAGACCCACAAGTGCAAGTACCACAGAAACTTTTTAAAGAAATTGACAAGTAGTATTTTTGACACCAGTGTTTAGATGTAATCTATTTTGCTTTTTCTTACCGTATTTCCAACGATCAAAAAGCAGCTTTCACTTTCCCCAAGGAGGGAACTTGACATCTCAAATTCTTTGCTGCATCTTGAGAACATTTACCACCAGAAGGCATCAGTCAGCAGAAGGATGTGCAGAATTTCAGGGCCAGTGCAAATGTGCATTGTCCAGGCTGCAGGCAAGGCCAGACAAGCTCTGCACACTCCAGAGGGCAGCACAGGAACGTGCTGCAGCTCCTGGACAAAGGACCAGACCAAATTCAGCAGCAAAGCAAAGCAGACTGCATTGCTCTTCAGCCTTTCTACTCCAGAGGCAAAACATCGTTTTCTTTCATGCACTGCATAACCTAATCCTGTTTAATGTAGCAGATAGTGAGGTCTAGGTTTTCCAACTGCAGTGGCTTAAAAATTCAGCCTACCCCTATATAGCTGGACATTTGCAACACACCATATCTAGCAGGAAGAAAAAAGCAGCATGCCTTCAGCTGATGGAAACACTGACTCTGTAACATGTTGCTTGCACGTTACCCTCCTAAGAAACAAAGCCCAATATCTCAGTATGGCTGAAGGACACACAGCAACTCATACCATGGCTTCTCAAGAGGTCCAGCACCCTTGTGCTGTATCACAGCACTAGTGCTAATGGGGAAGCTACCACAGAGCACAGTGTAGCATGCAAATCCAGCCTCAAGACCCATTACTGCTTTGCCTTACATCCCTTATCTGGCAACTGAAGATAAAGGCATTCTGTCCTTCAAACACTTTCAATGCTCAAAATACAAGGAGTGCTTGGCTCAGAAAGCAAGCATTTCTGCATCATGGGAAATTGTCAGTTGCTAAATTGGATTTCTGGAAGTCTTAACTGATCCCCTTCAGTGTGATTAAGTGCTAACAGTCAAATGGCAATATCTCCTCCTACATACTCTGCACTTCCCCATCTTGGTCCCAACTGGACCATATCACTCCAAGCTTGCCAACCTGTCCAAGCAATCATGCTCACAACTGCTATTATGGATGGAGGCACAACAACACAACTTTAGCAGAGACAAACTTGTAGGCCAGGTGAAAATCAAACCTCACTGATCGCAGGATCACAATGCTGGTGTGCAGTTCAAGCAGTAAGCAGATTATGGCTAATTAGGTTATTCTGAAACCACTGGATGAAGTCAAGCACTGACATTCATGCCTTTAAACCTCTCTCTCTGCATGGGAGGAAGGGAGCTCGCTCACAATGCCACATGAGACTAAAGGGGCAGAAAGTTATAACTTGGCTTTTCCACCACCATTTTGGGGACAGCGTCTGCTGAGTAAACTACGAAGTTGCACTTGTCAGACAGAAAGCTCAATGCATATATAACAAATCTTTATTCACAAGATCTGCACAGCTAAACCGACTAATGGTCCTCATCCTACAAGTGCTGAGCATCCCTTCAGTAAGGCCTCTGTGTTGAGCACTCCTCTGCTTATGATCTGTGGATAGTAAACACTGACTCAAATGGAATAGTTTCAGCCCAGGAAGATCCTGAATCTCTCCAGTATTTGAATCTCTCCAGTATTTTTAGCAGGAGAGCATATATACAAATAACAAGGAATGGGATTAAAAAGTGCTAGGCTCTTTAAGTATCTGCTGCTGGTCCCTCTGGACAGGATTTCTACTCATTTCTGTTTGTACATCATACATAAATAGCATTTTGGAGGGCTGAATCCTTACACACTGAGTATCTGCTTCCAGGCAATTGTCTTTCTCCCTTAGAAGTTTCACATTTTACTGCTATCAGAACACTTCCAGAGTTCAGGCTTCAGAAAAAAAGGTATATTTCAGAGTATTAACTTTTTGCTGATCCTCTCCTGAAAAACTATTATTCTTAGGATTTGGTTTATGAAATCTGTTTTTTTCTATATGGGAGTTACTTTTCCAGTAATGCTCAATGATCAGACAGGCTGGAGCTCTGGTATACAAAGTGGGATGTACAGATGCATAAAGATTGTCCCCAGCACAAGTCTGATCCAAATATCAGTGTTACACTGCCAAGGGAAAGTCGGGCACATGCAATATCTTTCACACTATCAGGTTTCACTCCAGCAATTGATAAAGTACCATCAAGGCTGAAACATGACCTCAATTTATTAAGTCACAACCTGAGCAACAGAACATTATTGCATCTATTTCAGTTCATTAGAGCAATAAGAAGCAGAGGAAGGATCAACTAGAAAGACTCACTGAAACCATGTATTTGGCTAACAACCTTCCCAAAAAGCCAAAAACCAAGCTCATAGATTCAAATTAGAAAACCAGGATCACAAAATGTCATGGGTTTTCTTTATTAGAAGGAAACACAAATTTACTTGTTCTTATTTACCAGGGCACAACAATATGAGATGCAGATTTTGGCAACAGAAGAGAGTATAATACATGTACTCACTTCCCAGCAGTGCTTTTTATACATAAAGGTGACTTCATGGAGTGGAAAAAAGTACAGAATATGACATGCCCTTTGCAGGGTACATTATGGTATATTTGGTCACATCCTCCATCCGCAGCACAATGGCAAAAGAAATGCTGGGTTCACTCAGCACTCCTGAATACATTGACTTGCTCTTTTTGGTCACTGCTCACCAACACATCCCACTGACTCTCCAAAGCTTACTGTAAGAATTAAATGTTCAGAAGCTTTTTAGAAGCAAACAATGTAAGCCATGTAAACAATTGCTTGACTAAGGTGTAGTGCTCATGATTAAGAATAAGAAGGAAATACAAGGAAACACATCAGACCTCCATAGCCTGCCTCTTTGATGAAGTAAAATTATTCTTGATGTCACCATCCTTGCCACACAAGGCACATAGAATCATAGAATCATAGAATCATAGAATCATAGAATCATAGAATCATAGAATCATAGAATCATAGAATCATAGAATCATAGAATCATAGAATCATAGAATCATAGAATCATAGAATCATAGNCTCTGAGCCTTCTCTTCTCTAGGCTGAACAACCCCAACTCCTTCAGCTCAAGTAATTAAACTGCACCCTTAAGAAAACTAGTTTCAGGGTTTAATAATCCTGAGCATCATCTCAATTATCCAACAATACTGCATTTTGCCACTTGATGGCACCAAAGAAAGATCTAAATTTCCATATAACCAGGCCAGATTTAGAAGAGTCAGGAAACTAAATCCTCATAGTAAAATGGTCACGTCCAAGGCTGTGCATGAGAGCACAAGGAAAGAACTGTCTCCTAGACTAACATCCTGCATCCAAACTGTTCAAATTGCTCAAATGATTGGACCTGTATTTACAGGTTACAAACACAGCCTTTGTAGGTTAGGTCACACATGAACTAACCCAGCAACTCAGCTCCAACAAGAAAACACAAATCCACCAGCATCATCTGGTGATAACATATCAACACCAACAAAATGAACACCAGCTATTACTCATCATGGGAAAGTTT
The DNA here is from genome assembly GCA_013400935.1 of Turnix velox. Lineage (NCBI taxonomy): Eukaryota > Metazoa > Chordata > Aves > Charadriiformes > Turnicidae > Turnix > Turnix velox. The sequence continues at coordinate 26,588 of VZTY01026320.1, forward strand.
GACTGCTGCTCTTCAGTCATTATCTCAGAAGACCCTTTTCATAGCTACACACACAAAGCTGGCACTCACCACCTGTACAAGACACACTTGTGCTTCAGCACAGTCTGTAGGTGCACACTTGCAGGAGTAGGAACAAACCAGCTCCAGGATTGGGGTTATCATCACATACTTAGTGCCTGGGAAGATCAAGCCAAAAACAACCCCCAGCTCAGCAAGTCCTGCCAGTCCACCTGGCCCTCCACCAAGGCAAGGGTTGACAAGATAAATCCTCAAAAAATCCACTTAAAATTACTCAATCAAAAGTCAACCACAATGACTACGTACCAGACTACCCAAAGTTTCTTCATTTAGCATACACAAAAGCAGTCTTGGGATGCCACACTGGTACAGGAGACCCAGGACCAAATCCATCCCTGTGATTCAACCTGTCTGGCTGGAGGACAGTCCTCCCCTCACCTGGAACCAGAATCAAACTAACCTGCTGCAAAATATTTAAAGAAAACAGCTCTACTCCAGCCAGCCTGAATTGTTCTCTCATTACCTGCTGCCCTGCAGGAAGCCAAAAGAATTACTGCCTTCAGCTCCACCCCGTTAGCAGATGAAAGGTTCAACCCCAATTCTTGGCAGAATAGGTCCATAACAGAGCCCATGAGAGTCATATCACCATTTATTACTGTTTTCCTCAGAGCACCTCTTTTTTTTTTTTTTTTGCTCAAAATTACTAGCCTGAGCTGGCTACAAATGAGAAAAAAAATTAAAAAAAAAAAAAGCAGGTTTAACTGGTTGTAAAACATAACATGTTTCAGAAAATATCTGGAGTACTGGAGTTTCTACTCAAAAAACAAGTATTTAATACCTGGTTTGAAAGACATATGAAAAAGCAGTAGTCCCAAAAACACACAAGAGCACTTTACCTCTTGCTGTTACTAGACTAGACAGCCTTCTACATTATAGCTGAATGAAATCTTAATTAAAAGCCCATGCTGAAAGTCAGAACAAAAATACAAAGCAAGCTTGTTCTCAACATTAGATGGAGATCACCACACTCATTCGTCTCCAGAGCCATAAATACATCAGCTGGGGCAGACAGGAAAAAAAACAACTATCTCATGAGAACAAAACCAAAAAACCTTAAGGGTAAATTAGCTTTACTGCAAAGGAGGCTGACTGGCAGGATGCTGCTTATAGTGTATTAAGGCTTTGCTTTAAGAACTCATGGCAATGTAGGTCACATCTACTGCTCAGGAACAATTCAGGCTAACAAAAAAAACACCTTACTACAACTCAGTGCAATGATATATAGACAGAAAACATTACATGGCACATATAGGCAGGGGATGCTGAGTATAAACAGTGAAGTGCTTATGTCCTGCTGAACATAATATTAATGAATAGAATCACAGAATAGTTNTAGTGAAGTGCTTATGTCCTGCTGGACATAATATTAATGAAATCCTAGATCCATTTCATAGAATCACAGAATAGTTTGGATTGGAAGGGACTTCAAAACACTTCTACACCAACCTCCACACATCAGCAAAGACATCTTCAACTAGATCAGGTTGCTCAAAGCCCCATCCAATCTGGCCTTGAACTCTGCCAGGGACAGAACCTCTACCACCTCTCTGGGCAACCTGGTCCAGTCTCACTGTAAAAAATTTCTTCCATGTTTCCCATCTAAATCCTCTCATTTCCACATCATCCCTATACTGAAAGGCTGCAGGAAGTTCTCCCCATAGCATTCTTTTCTCCATATTCTCCCCAACTCTCTTGTCCTCTCTCTCCATAGCAGAGGTGCTCCAGCCCTCAGACCATTCTTTCCCAAAAGATGCAGACTGCTCCGGAGTTGGATTTAAGACTCCAGATGGGGTCTCACTAAAGCAAATTAAAGAGGCAGACTTACTTCTCTCAAACTGCATGCCACAGCTTTTCTGATGCAACCCAAGGTATGGACAGCCTCCTGAGCTGCAAGTGTGTATTGATGGCTCATGTCCAGCTCTCCATCCAACACCCCACAGTTCCTTCTCTACAGGGCTGCTCTCAATCCTTCTACCCCTCAGTCTGTTCTGATATTGGAGATATCAGTCCAAGCCCAAGTGCAGGACCTTGCACTTGGCTTTGTTAAACTTCCACTGTTATTATTTTATCAAGACTTGTCCATCAGTATCTGAACTTCAACAGATTTCCTTCAATCACAACCATCTCAAGCATTATAGCAAAATAAGATAAGAAAAAGAAAAAAAAAAGAAAAAAAATAACACTGCTCTGACACAATGCTACT
>VZTY01026320.1:28955-51347 GCA_013400935.1 Turnix velox
TCTGACACAATGCTACTTGGAGGATCCACACTTTGCAGACACATAGAATCATAGAATAGTTTGGGTTGGAAGGGACCTTAAAGATCATCGAGTTCCAACCCCCTGCCATAGGCAGGGACACCTCCCACTAGACCAGGCTGCCCAGTGCCCTGTCCAGCCTAGTCTTGAACACCTCCAGAGATGGAGCATCCACAACCTCCCTGGGCAACCTGTTCCAGTATTTCACATGACAGAGGAAAGTGGCATCACGTGGAACACATCACCTGTGGCAAAATCACCCCAAAAGATCAGAGAGTACAGTGCTTGCAAAGTAACAAGATGCTTTCAATTTCCATTAAAGAATCCTCATGCCATGAATGTAACAGCATGTCTTTGCTGATTAAGAATTGTGTGGTGCCACTTGTATGGTGATGCAGGTGATTCATCTGAAAAACTGGAAGAGAAAGAACAAGTTGAAACATTTTAAGAAATACAAATGTAAAGCCCTAAGGCACTCCAAGCAACCTAAAAAAAGTTATGAATGTTTGATTTAAAAGAATCAATGCATAGACTAACTTAACCTGTTAAGATTTACTATTTAATCACTAATATTACTTAGTGGGAGCGCTTCTAGCAGCAGAACTCTGTCCACCAGGGAACAGAGGCCAGGCAAACTCCCATTAGGAAAAGTAGAGTTTTGTGAGCAATATGAGTATTCTCTTGGTAAAAAAGAATCAAGACAGAAACTTTCAAACATAGCATCTTTTACAAAGACACATAATCTCAACTGAAAGTCATACTCTGGCTTAAGCAAAGGTCAAAGCCTTGATTCAGGAATTTATGATCTGTATTGTGCAAAGGTCAGAGCAGATAAATTAAGTCTTGTAAAAAAAAAAAAAAAAAAAACAGCCAAGCCTTTAACACTGCTTTTAATTGCAGTAACCAAACAGATGCAAGTCAGGATGGTCCCTGGACAGTAGAGCACCAAATCCCATAATATATAATAATATAATATATAAATCAAATAATCTGAAGGACGCAAACCCTTCTGCATTCATCAAGAACATGACAAAAGAGGGGAAAATAAAATCAGTACAGGTCTGTAGTATAATTAAGCAGTAACATAGCAGCAAGTCAGCAATTTTCAGATGAAGCTAGCTAAGAATGTCCCTAAAATTTGTGCTCTTCCAAACAAAAATTGAGATATTGACTTCAATACTTTTATCAGCAATTCACATGCCCTGATTTTGTTTTCTGGATCTGCTGAGTGAGATGCAACAAAAGGAATACAGCCATGGGCACAGTAATATGGAGCACCAGATTGACAGAGACATACTGAGCAAAAATGGTGGTACTCTGACTGCATAATTCAGCTGACCAAAAGCAAGTGCTTATTTTAAGGCTGCTGCTGTGATACTTTTAAACAAAGGTATCAGGTGCTTTGGTTCAGGCACTGAGACTCCTCCTTCCACTTTGATCTCAGCAGTCATCACCTCAACCTCATCTCTCCACCCTGAGCAGCTCCACTCCTAGGCTCAGGCTCACTTTGCTTAAAGCTCTCCAAGGGGAGTCCTGGGACTTCAGGCTCAGATAAACAGCACAACAAATAGCATGGAGATAGAAGACCCACCTTGCCCATCACAGCCGAGCTTGCATGACTCCAGCAATAAACTGTGAATCCAGCAAGCTATTTCAAAATGCAAGCAGCATTTATTTAAAAGTGCATTTAACAGAGTAATAGCAATAACCCCAAACGATAGGAAGCATCTCTGTCATTCCTAGAGAGCTTTCAGACTTCAGCTTCACATGCAACTCAAAAGACAGCTATCACTAAGGCAGAACAAAGCAACTCTACAGCTATTTAGGACAGGAAGCAAAGAATGCTGTGTCCAACTGATAGTGCAAAAGGAATTTTAAAAAGGCTACATGTAATGTCTCAGGCCCAGATCCAATTTGCTTCAAAGGACCTTGGTGTCCCCAAAGGGGAAATTAAGGGAAAAAAAAAAAACACAGACACACATAGAAAACAAAGAAATCATGCACGAAGCTTGCCTATTTTGCTGGGTGCTTTGCCTCCAGCAGTGAACCATACATGATGGACCACATGCAATACTGAGCTCTTTAATATGTTCTTTGTACTCAAGGCTGTGTAACTGCTCGTTATCACAGAACTCAGGCATTTCCAGACCAGGAAGGGGCTATCATGGTCATCGATCTCCTTCATAAACACATTGTAGAGCAGCCCAGCAATTCCCAAAGCAGGCAGAATTGAAGTCACTACATCCACAAACACATAACCCAGCCCAAGTAGGGTGCACATAAACCATTTCCTTGGTGGAATTTAAATCAGTTTGAAACTCTATCATGGTTTCAGTCTGGAAAAGAGTAAGGTGGAGAATGCTGAAGAAGAGAGAGTCTTCTCTTTGACCACTTTCCCTCCCAACACATCATCCAGGCATTTCGGTTCACAAAGCTTTCAGGCAATGAGTGATTTCTCTTGCAGTGCATCAACAGAAGAACACTTAGACAAAAACACATCATAACACCACACAGTGAATAAACCCTTCTATTCAAGAGTGTTTTCCTCAGGAAAAATCTGCTTGCAAAGCTCCTTCACCTTCAAGCCAACACACAGAAAAGGCAGCAGCAGACTGCAGCCACCGCCAAGGGAATGTTGTGAACCATATCCTGCAGAAGAGACTTCTTTAAGGCCCATACTGTATGGAGATTAGTGACTAAAACTCCATCTTATTTACACATTTGGCTGGTCAAAATATGAGTGTATTTCAGCAGCAGTTTAGATGTCTTCCTTGAGAGGAAAAAATAAAGTCCTGACTTTTCCTGTTTAGGAAGTGGGCAATGGGAAAAACACCGTAGCACGCTGGTTCAATTTTTAAAAAGAAAAAAAACACCACACAGCACAGGATGTATAAAAATAGGCCTCCTGATTAGATCAGGACAAATGACTATAAGTCCAACCTTGTTGACTTGTAGAGGGACTTGTACCTCACACCCAGCCCATGCCAGCAGTCACCCAGGCTTGCAGACTCCACATGGGAAAGTCAGCCAAAATGGGTGATTTGCAGCATTAAGATATATTAAGGCATACTCCAAAGCTTTGAAAGGACCCACTGGTAGAGTTAATGCCAGTTGATGTCAAATTAATGCAAGTCCTGCCTTTACAGAAGGCTCTGAGTTTGGACTGGAGTCGCAGCAAGGCAGACTTCTGATCAGGTAAGAACAACCCAGGATGATCCTAAAAAATAAAGGACAAGCCTCAGCTACAATGAAACCCGATCCTCGAGGATATTATGGTGTGAATGTCCAGCATGGATCACAGGGAGAGATGGTATAGTATTTTATGTATCTATATACACACAAACACTCACACCCCCCCCAAGAATACATGGGAGCTCCAGGTTTTGTTCATCTCCAAACCTGAATCAAGTCCCCAAATCATCCATCAGCTTTCCCAATACACCTTCTCCATCTCAGCTGTGGGGGGATGATGGCACAAAAACACACTAAATGACAAAGAGACATCAAATTCCCCATATAATCTTTACCCACAGAGCTCCTAAGTACACAAGTGAATGTGAACACAGGTTACCAGAGCAGTCGCATGGAACCAGCTACCTACTTGTGTACTTCCACCCACCCCTAGGGAAGGCTATTTTCAGCTACTTCAGACAGTGAAGCTCATGACTGAGGAATTATCTTTTTGTGCTGTAGCTGCTTCAAGCATTAGCTGCTCTAAAAATACAATCCATATTAAGACTACTCAAAAAAGCATGCCAAGAGCTCATTAAAGAGCAGCACAAAGTCTAAGTGTAATAAAACAGCCTTCCAGCTTGTGCTCCAGCCTGAAAACAAGGCTGGGGTGGACTTCAAGAAACATCCACTCTCCCAAAATTTCACATGGGGAGAGCACTCTTCTGCAGCCAAGAGTGAAGTCACCCTCTGAAGTACTCACTAAATATATACACACGTGTAGATAATGAGGTTTATATATAACAATTGGAAAAGATAAAACTTGAAGAGGATACAAAACTTGATCTACAACTGCATTAAACAATTAACAGGACAAACGAGGAGTAAATGCTAGGGATTAGCCTAATGAATCACCACTGCCATGGTCTGAAGAAAATAAAACTGCTATCATCCAGGAAAAGAGAAGAAAGAAGAATTTCACTGCAAGATCTTGCAGTGGAACATTAACAATTTAGCTGTATATAACTCAGTGACAAAGTATATGATCATACACAGACCACGCAAAGACAACGCAAAGAAAAGTCCCACAACAGACAAATTCAAGAGAGCTTATTGCAAGTGAAGAGTCTCAAGGACATCATGTAGACATCCTTGTGACATCTCCCAGGCAGACTCACTTTATTTTTAAATGTTCTTGTTTCTCAGTTTAAATGGCATCTCCTAAATGCCAAAAATTAACAGACCAGTAATTAACAACTCTGCCAGACAAAATACGCAGAGCAGCCTACAAGCTTCCAGAAACACACCTACTTCTTTCCCTTCTGCCAGACGGTAGGCAAATAGACTACAGATCTTACGTATTAAAACTTCTTTTAAAAACCTTTCACAGAAAACATTACAAAATGTGATTACCCAAAAAACTAGCACATTTTTATTCTGCACCTCTGCCAACATTAAGTGGCCAAATTTTTATGGCATCTTTCAGCTTCTGAGTGGGAATTTAGATGTTTGTGTTATTCTTTCAGAAATCTAGCTTCTCTCAAAACTCTTGGCCAATCACACACCAAAAAAGGACAAACTGCTCTTTTATTATACATTTTCTGAACAAATACATTAAAATAACCTTAAAGCTTTGATACTCAATAATGTGTTTCTGCCAGAAGAATGCAATACCTAGTCCACTACAGCCATGTAAGCTAAAGGATTGTATGTAAACATTCCATTCACATAGATGTACTGCAAAATAACAGCAAAGAAAGAAGAAATTCTGAAAAAATACATATATAGATTTTAGTGAAGAAAGTACTCCCTGGGCAAGAGTTCACTCAACTGAAAATAGAAGTGCTCTTCTGGATTTTACCTTCCTGAATTGGCTCACATTCATAACGTGAGAGCAACAAACACTGAGTTTACTGGGTTTTCAGTCCAGTCCCCAGTGAGCAGATGGTCAGGTCACCCCTGCATTTGATAATTGCTGGGGATTTCAGCAGAGACCAATGGAGACCACATTACCCTGGGACAGTATTCAGTCTTTGCAGCAATGCAGCCAGGCTGGGTCATCAGTCCAGTCCTTAGTCAAGATGAGAGTTACAGACTGAAGGGATATAAGGAGATGCAAGCATCAAACTTTCACAAATTCATATAGAAGGCTGAAGGAGAAACACCTTTATATGCAACAGCTGAAGAAATGCTTTAAGGTACTTTACAGTCTTGTAGCTTTCTACATTCAGCTGGCTGTCCCAAGAAATAGAGCAGAAAATGCACACTGCTTGCAGAGATAAGAGTGCTGCACCAATTTATTCAGTAGAGCTGCAATTTTAAGGCCTGTGGAAGCGGATGGTCCCCCAGAAGATTAAGGCACAGACCTCAGACATGGAAAAAAGACATTAAAGCACTCCTGAGTGTCACATTAATTATGCAGAAGGATATGTTCTTTACCATATTCTAACTTACTGGTAGTCTAAAATACAATTCGTAGAGGGTAATGCTGCTTTTTGTAACTCAGGCAAGCATATTCTAGAGGACTGGAGGACTAGAAACAATGGATATAAATTAGAGGGGGATAGATTTAGACTAGACATAAGGAAGAAATTCTTTACAGTGAGGGTGGTGAAATACTGGAACAGGTTGCCCAGGGAGGTTGTGGATGCCCCCTCTCTGGAGGTGTTCAAGACTAGGCTGGACAGGGCACTGGGCAGCCTGGTCTAGTGGGAAGTGTCCCTGCCTATGGCAGGGGGGTTGGAACTCGATCTTTGAAGTCCCTTCCAACCCAAACTATTCTATGATTCTATGAACTTCCCTTCTCCTTAGGTTCTCCTCAACTCTAGCCTGCCTTAGAGAAAGCAAGCTGAAGATCTGAGCACGCTGACTCTTGTGGCACAGAGAATGTAAACACAAAGACAACTGGATTTCTACAGGGAATTCCCACTGGCAATACCTTTCCAGCGATTTGTTCCCACCAGGACTCTTTGTTTCATATTATATTCCCTTTTTGACAAGAAGCTTTGTTTTTGCGTACACTGCCAGACACTCAAAGGCCAGTTATTTTGCAAATAAACATCACTTGGGTTAAGCCAGGTTGTATCTTAATTTGCACTTCCTGCTTTTATTTCCAGCTTCCATTTATTTTTCTGTCCTTACTGCTGCCTGAAGCCTGTTTGCTGAACTTTTATCCATATGCTTAATTAAGGATGGTTTTGTTATTATTACTACTAAATGTCTGAGGACTTTAAGCACAGCCAGGAAGCATAACAAGCACTTAAGCCCCTTATATTTTGTCCTAACTTGATTATCATTTTATTCTCATTACTTACAGTTTCCAAGTACTACCTACCTGCCCGATTTGGATTAGTTAACCACAGACTCTTACTGAGCAACTTGCATATTAAACTTCAGATGAACCTGTGCCAGATCCAAATGTAAGCATTGTGACCACAATCCTGTACCATACAAGACACAAGAAGGGCAACCAAGAGAAAGTAGTTTAAATTCCAAAAAAGGTGCACTCTGCAACCCAGCTACAGGGCATTAGAAAACCAGCATTTGATCTCATCTATATCCCCAACAGCTGTTTCAATGAAAATAACAAAAACACAATCTTTCGTTTTTTTCTATCATTTGAGAAAAATCAGTGAAAATTAGATCTCACTACTGAGGAGAGAACATTCTGTTGTTGACTTCAGACTTTTACATTTAGTTTAAAATAAAATCAAGCAAATGGACAAAGGAATATTAAGTGCAGACAAATAAGTGGACAGCAGGTCCACTAAATCATAATAACAAGAGCATTTTATCCTATTTCTACTACTTGTGGTGAAAGTTAAACTTCTCTAAAGAAGCACAATAATATTCTAAGATACAAACACTCCTTGAATATTCAACTACAGTCCATGGATTAGTCATGCATCAAGTTTGATACATCCATTTTGGAATTCTCTCCAAAATAAAGTGCATGCAAGTTTGTCTGACATGCAAAAATTCATGGCACAATACCAACAAAAGATGTTCAGTTTAAACTGCTGCTCCAACCAAGAAGCAAACAAACGGGACCAATGTATGACAGAGTATATAGAATGAAGTCAGTGGTTTAGTGGGGAGTTTGTATGACAACAGATAAACTCAAAACCAAAACCTTGCTGTTAACATAATTTTACTACAAAAAATTGCTAGCAGGTGTGAGCTGCCTGACACAGAGAAACCATCTACCTATTCATATTTCATGCCACAAACCTGCTACAACTTACAAAAAAAAATAGCCATAGATTTATTAAAATTATTTCTTAGTTTATTTTTATCCTGCCTATGCTACCCCACTTGCTAGCAGGCAGTCTTTTTCACCACAGCATGCATTTTTTATCACTGGCAATTCCCAGGGCCTGTGAGATAAATCCACATCCACAACAAAGATCACAACTATAGGACAAACTGGAAAATTCCAATTCCCAGTTTGTCTCATCCAGAATACATCGTTTGAGGTCAACACAATAGACTGTTCCTAGGCCTGCTACAGCATTTTTAGCTTAGACTGCAAGAAAGTCCTAACATGACTACAATAGGCTTTGCTATGAGTTCAGAGGACAATCCCAAAGATAACTTCCACTACATGGCTTTAGCCTCTGTTTCTTTGTTCCATAGCATCTCAGAACCGTCCGGGTTGGAAGGCACCCTCAAAGATCTTCTAGTCCAACCCTCCCTCCCATGAACAGGGATGTCTTTTGCTAGATCAGATTGTTTAAAGCCTCATCCATCTGACCTTGAGCACCCCCACTCTTGAGGCATCCACAATCTCTCATGGCAATCTGGTCCAGCATCTCACTGCTTTGATAGTAAAAGATTTCTTCATCCAATCTACTTACTTTCATTTCAAAATTATTGTCCCTTGTCCTGTGACTACAGGCCACATGGTAAAACATCTTTTTCTTGAGTCCCTTAGCATAGTGAAAGGCCAAAGAAAACTTCCTACAGCCCTACATGGAAGGGCAGAACCCAATAAAAGGTTATATTGGTATTTCTCTAGCACTTAAAAGCAAAAGTCAAATAACATCAAATACTTCTGAATGATTACACCTAAAGCAAGCAGAAGTATTCAGTTTCAGTAAGCACCCAGGGCAAAAGAGCAAAATAAAATCAGAACAGTCCACACCTTTGCAAGACTTGCTAGCCAAGTTCCTTACATTTAGTTGCAAAAATTAGCCCTTGGAGCCCACACACCTCATGACTGTGGCTACTGTGAACATCCTATTCAATTCCAGTGGGCAGCATATTCCCTAGTTTGCATTGGGCTACAAGATGCAAGCCAGAAGAAATAACATTTTAACTTGACTTTGAATTCTGACTTTAAATTACTATGTTTCACAGACATGGGGATTGTACAGAACATGAGGCAGAAGACACGTAAGCCAAATATTTCTTCAGAAGCAACAGCTGCCAAGTATAGAATGGACAGTTCATATGCAAAAGAGGACTGACACACCAGCCTTTCTGGGTATTCTTCAAACTAGCTGGTTATCACCAATACAATCATGCAGCAACAGTAAGCACAGAGATTTTGTTTGCTAACTGAAATGCTTTTAGCATCTCAGTTCAGTTTTAGAAGAAATTAAGAAGGAAAAGATGTATTCTCTTAATTGGATTATCTGAAATGCCCGGACTGTTCCTCCAGGAAGGATGCTTCAGCTGAGGTTGCATGGTAAAATACCAGGATGTCTGATCTCAGCTCTTCATGACAGGACATGATTTACTATCAAGTAAGTGCCTTTTCACTGCTTCAAAAGGAAGCCGTTAAGCTTAAAAAATAAAAAAAAAATAGGCAAATATGACACTAAAGAACCATCAGGACAGGATCATTTTCATGATGCTTTACAGCACAGCCAGACTCCTGGTCCCCAGTCAGAGGTCTTTGGCTTCAGTGGAACTCATTTTAGAATCATAGAATAGATCAGGTTGGAAGGGACCTTAAAGATCATCGAGTTCCAACCCCCTGCCATAGGCAGAGACACCTCCCACTAGATCAGGCTGCTCAGTGCCTTGTCCAGCCTGGCCTGAAACACCTCCAGAGAGGGGGCATCCACAACCTCTCTGGGCAACCTATTCCAGTGTTTCACTACCCTCACTGTAAAGAATTTCTTGGTCTCAGTCTTGAATCTTTCCTGGTGCATGACAAGATGACCATAATGATGAGGGTTCCCTTAAATACATTTTACTTCATGCTGAAGCCACAGAGGTATAAAGTCTCTACAGGTATACATCATTTTGAACAAAGAAAAACTCTAATTTGAGAGAGAAATGGCAATAGAAGACTTGCAAGGAATTAACTGTGAGACGATCTGTAGCCTCCTTGAAGAAAGTGATTAGCAAAGCCAGTAATCTTAAAGGGTTAATCTAGGATAATAAGTTCTTAACAAAGAAGCTGGACACATACTTTCTATTTCTACCAGAGGCAACATCTCACTCATGCAGGAAAACCCCATGTGGTTAATTTCTAAGCCAAGACCACAGGTAAATTCATTCGGAGTTTAAAAGCTCACACCTTCCTCCATTCATGCCACAAGAACACATCATTCTGCTGGTTTACCAAACATTCCATAACCCACATTGCTCTTCACTTCTGAACCTTGTCCCAGGCCTGGCCAAACCCTTCCTACTCACACATAATCACAACCACATCACTAGCTGTGCATCCTCCAGAGGTTTACTACTGGCAGGCACAAGCTCTAGTTGCCTCCTCTACATGTGTACACATCACCCAGCTCACTTTACCACCCCTACTTATAAAGGAAGCATCAGATTATGCTAACTGTCAGGAAAAGACAAGCTGAGAATGATGCCAACACATTTAACAGCCTTTCAAGAGGGGCACAGTCTCTCTTACAAAGTCAGATCATAAACTTTTGGTGTCAAATTTTCTGCAAATCAGACAGTGAACAAAGGAAATGGATCAGTAAATGGTTCAACCATCTTTTCCTCTCTCTAGCTCCAAGCAATCATCCCAATAGGAAAACAGATAGCAAAGGGCAACTTTTGAAAGGTGATATTGACAAAATGCTGTGTTAACAGGTACTACCTTCCAAGGAGTTGTATCTACTAGCAAGGAAATCAACATCTACTTAAGCTTCAAGACATCAACCTGAAAGCAAAGCTCCACAGCCATCTCCATCACCCAAGATTATCATGAGTGGTCTTCATAATTTCAGCCATTTATCTTACTTTGGAGCTCCTCATTACTCAGTTGAGAAGGGAGGAAAAAAAAGGCCCCTCCTTACACTCATCTTTCCCCTTTCTGTTCCTCTTAGGTGGCTATAGGGAAAAAAAAACCTAAAAAACACACCACACAAAACAATACTTGGCTTTTCAGTGAACTTTTTGTGAAAGATCTGGCAAATTTCTTAACTTCACTGCTAGATTTTAAGGAGATTTTCCTTGCTTACTCTCATGAGCCTGAAACCTCAAACTAAGCACACAGCTAAACGTAAGTCTCACACTCTCAGTTCTGTTGTGTCAGTATTCTCAACCCCAGTATCTGCAAGAGGTACTGCTTGGGGGAAATGCAGCCAGCCTGCAGCTTCTGAGAGCCATTTGTAGTTTTATTTGCCACTGGAAGATAAGCAAAGAATTATTCCAGTGTCAAGATGGGAAAAAGAAAGCTTTTCCCAGATACGTTTGAATCATCAGCAGGTTGTCTCTGGGACAAAGGTGCAAAGGAAGGATGAGGCTGTTGCACCTCTATCAGCACACTCACCCTCTTGGCATGAAGAGTGAAGCACAGCAGGTCAAAAACAAGCAGTAGCAACTATGGCTACACCTTAGTTCATGTAGGCTTTGGTCCCCCACATACCAATTCAGAATTTCTCAAAAGGAAAGAAACACTTCTACTGGGGCAGCAGTTGATGAATCTAGGACACCAAGCCACAGTTCATCTCACACAACCGTTGAGCCAAATCCTCATCTATTAATATATTCAAGGACAGATCCCTCAGGTCTTCCTGCTTGCCTATCCAGGGCACACAAGGACACATGCACTTAAACTCTCTATTGTGTAGAACATATCACCACACCCAGACCAGGCAACAGGAATGAAATCAGCTCTGTGACAGTCCTGCTTCAATATAAGGATGTCAGACAGACAGGTCAGGTTGCTCTCCAGAATGCCTTAAAAGCCTCTTCCCTGGCATAGGATGCTCTTATTCATTTGCTCCTGCTGCAGCAGTGACACCACTGGGAACATTTATCATCTACCAGATGTTCAGGCCAGAAGCAAATTATTTCTGCAAACAATAGATTGCCATTAACTTAATGTGCCACAACGATTTGGGGAAGAGTACAGTCACCTTTGCAGAGTTTGACTTACCCACCATGCTGTATGAAGTTTAGTCTCAAAAGGCACCACCAGCCTGCCCCAAAAAGCACAATTAGGACCAGCTCCATCCTCTGCTTTCTTAATAGCTAGGACTGAGAGGCAGTAGAAAAAGAGGATATGTTCAACTGCTGTTATGCTTCAGCTACTGCTGCTCAGCCCCTTTGTATTTAAGTGACTGAAAGAGCACAAACCAGTGTGTGTGTGTCTCCTGCCTGGGCAAATTATCAACCCTAAGGCCAACACAGCAGGTGAGCTAATTATCCATACACTGATTTTCCAAACCAAAATGGATTTGAAAGCAGTGAAAGGAAGTTCCAGCAGACAGGCACACTGTTCATCATCATTTCTGCAAGACAGAAAGTGCCTGGAAAACAGGCTAGGTATTACAAAGAAACAATTCTTTATTACAACCTAGAAAATTTATTAAAGGATGTTAACTTCCTTAGATACAGCCACAGGAAATCAAGAAGCCTGAACTCCTATTTTCACATTTTGCAAGAAGCTGTGGCAGCTATTCTGTGATACTGGAGGTGGGACTACCTTGACATAACAGCATCCAGAAGAACAATCACTCCAGCCTACAGCTTGCTGCCCTTTCAAGGGCTGACAAAGGATGACAGTTAAAGCCAAACTGAAGGAACTGCTCTAATGGTAGCATGCTCTCAAGAAAAGCTGCTCCAGTAGCTCCTTGAACCAAGCAAAAGCAGGATAAACTCTCCCCAAAGCTTGGACACGTGCTTACTTGAAAGGCTACAAGTGCCACACAGATGAGACAGCTGATCTGCACAGAGGAAGTTGAGCTACAATAGAAAACTAGAGACATACTGAGCACATGATGGGCAACGGACTGTAGTGCATAGCACGGATGGAAATTGGAGGGGGATAGGTTTAGACTTGACATAAGAAAGAAATTCTTTACAGTGAGGGTGGGGAAACACTGGAACAGGTTGCCCAGGGAGGTTGTGGATGCCCCCTCTCTGGAGGTGTTCAGGACTAGGCTGGACAGGGCACTGGGCAGCCTGGTCTAGTGGGAGGTGTCCCTGCCTATGGCAGGGGGGTTGGAACTCTATGATCTTTGAGGTCCCTTCCAACCTGGACTATTCTATGATTCTATCTACCACTGATGAGACATCAAGGCCAGCCCGGCTATTCCTTTCGGACCTCAGCTCACAACCAGATCGACTGACAGAGGCAAAATCAAGCACCTTATTGATTCACCAACTGATATCCATCTACCCTATTTAAGCTCTTTGGACACAATACTCAATAGGCAAATGAAGGAGCCATGCTGAGATGCAACGACTGGAGCAAGACACCCAAACCTAGCACCACTGTGGGAACAGATAGCTGCCACTACATACCAACTACAAACAGCTTGCTTCTTCATTTCTTCCCTACTAAAATAGCAAATTAAAGTGAAATAGCTAGAAGTATTAAATGCTGTGGGTGGCTATGAAATTGCATAAAATACATTTATGCCCTCTAAGGCAGCAGTACACAGACTATGAAAAAAGGCTTTGAGCATTTACACATGCACACACACAACCCCCCCCCAAGGAGTACTAGAGGAGTCTGTCAAGGAAAAAAAGAAAAACCTTCCAACTCTGGAAAAATTAAAAAGCACAGATCCAAATTATAAAAGCATACATAAAATGATCTATACAAATAAGTAATGTGAAAAGGTAACTTTAAAAAAAAAAAAAAAACACAAAAACTAGTAACTTCTTCTACCATCAGGGGCAGGAAACCTGCTAGAGCAAGGAAGATAGAAGAGCTTCCCTGGAAAAATTCCCACTACCCTATAGTGGCTGGAAAAATGGTTTGCTTCATGCCACGGATGGGACAAAGGAGTTTCTACCCTGAAACTTCTGCTTCTGGAGACTAAGAATTTAACTGAAGATGCTTAGACCAGATCAGTGAAAAGCTGTGTTTGCTTAAGAACACTAAAGATGCATTATGTAAAGCTGCCAAGCCACAAATACTGGGTCAGCAATAACCTGCACCTAATATAATGGTTACCACAAGAAATGGGTAGATAGTGAGGAAATTATATAATGTTTTATTACTTCAGGTGTTGAAGAATCTTGCAGCTACAGAGCACTAAACAAGACCAGGCAAAGTAGAAGTCTTTTTTTATTAAATAGTTAGTAAACATGTAAGAAGTACAATCCAGGAGACAGCAAACTCTGTGTGGCAGGCTTCGAAGAAGTCAGACTTGTTAACGAGGGGCATCTGGTCAACCTAACAAACTTGAAAGTTAAAAACATTGTGAAAATTTAAAGGAAAAATAAATGGTTGATGTTTCTCTAGATCAATCCGATGTTTAACAGTGATTTACAGGATGACATTTTGCAGAGGACACAGAACTACTTACTTGGATTAACTCCAAAGCAAAAAGCTGTAAAGAATCCTACAGCACTACCAGGTGACAAAATGACAAAGCTCTGAGCCAACAGTGTAAAGCCGGAAACTTGCAGGGAAGGAATGGGTGACAAAGCCTTCGTAACATACTGGCAGCGAGGGGCTACAAATTAACTACTGCCACTGAGGAGAGATGTGTTACCTCGGACCAGAGAGACTGCAAGAAAAAGAAGAGAAAGCAAAGCAAGAAAATAAACATCACTGTGCCACTTAACACATCGCAAGAAATGAATCTGCATCTTGATCACTACACACAGCTCTGATCTTCACAGCACCTCTGCAAAAAGGTGATAGCTGCATGAGAAAAAAATACCAAGAAAAGCAACAGGAATAACGAGCAATTCAAGACAGCTTTGGCAGGAAAAAACAATGAATTGATTAAGAACCTTCCACTTGCAAGCAAATTTCCAAAATTTCATTAAAAAGTATGACTGACTATTTCTTATAATCCTAAACATCATCCTAACAAAACAAAAATTAAACACTAAAATAAAATGCACAATTAAAACTCATCACTGTAACATGTTTCAATGCAAGAGTACTTGCAGACTAAAATGTTGACATGATAGTCATGAAGAAAAGATGCATGGGAAACTCCTGAACAGAGAAAAGCTGGCTTAATCTGTGCCACTAGGCTCGTGTGTCTGTATCTGCTCTGTATCTCATTTAATAAGCAACCATTCCTCCCTACCCTCAGACACAAAACAACAAAGAGCAGCTTTTCATGTGATCAGTACCAACATTTTCACGTTTCTCTCATGAATTAGAAAGTTCTCTCTTGCACCGACCCTGCATTCCTGCTGCTACAACTGCAACACAGACCCCAGCCTATGCAAAGTCTAGAAAGAAGAGCTTTCATCCTCCTTCTCTACAGTCCACTCTGCATGTGAATATCAACAGTGTAACAATCTTGTCTTCTATACATTAAGCAATCCAAATTACTTCAGTTTTTTTCCTCAAGGTTGTGTTTTCTCTCCTGTGGGAAAAGATTCATCAAGTATGTACTGGACTTCTGCAGCTCTGACATAAACACTCTTTTTTAAAAAGGCACTAGTCCACTAGAAGCAGGCTCAGAAAAGCGTAACAGAAAGGACAGTCTGTGTAGACTTAAGTTCCACAAGAAAGCCTACAGTGGAGCAATCAAAAGCATTCACAACCTAGACCTTTCTGCAGTACTCTACAGGCAGCAGCAGAGTTCTGAAGACAAACTCAGATGCCAGCTCAAGATGAAATACTGTCAAGTCATACACAGTAATAACTACAGAAAACACCAAGATAGAAAAAGGATGCTCTACTTCAGCTAACAATTCAAGGGAAACAACTTCCCACCCTTCTCACTGCTATCATAGCACTGCTATCACATACTGCTATTGCAGATGAGGTGCTTGGAGAGTAAGAAGGAAAATAGAGTGACCTACTGTGAGCCTGGATACAAGATGACATCCCACAGAATAGGAACAGCTATTCAATAATCTGTCCTTTGACAGTGATTCATTAAATTCTAGAATGAAATGTACTTCTGTGAGAAAAGTCAAGAAAATGCAAACTATAATTGAGCAGTATACTCTTGCAAGCTGTTCCTTCAGGATGCAGAATGAAAGTCAGAAAGCAATATTAACTGTGTTACCATCTCAAAGATATCTGCAGAACTTGAGCACTGCAAACAAGAAAGTATCCATAAAACATGCGATAATTAAGCAAAGTATACCTTCAGGCAGAGATTAATAATGCTCCACACACTAAGCCAAACCAGTCCATCTCTCAACAAATCATTAGTGCTGATGCCAGATTATTTCATAGGAGCAGTTGCAGATACTTTTCTTCTCTGCAACAGAACACTTCGGAGATGAGCAGCATCAGCTTGACCAGAAGGGAATGCTAATATAATTCAACCAGTATTGCAATGAACTGTTTTCTAAAAGACTCTTAATTATGTACATATGAACAGAGGCTCAAGGCTCATTTTCAGGAGATTGTAGTTTCCTCATCTGGGTGGCAGGAGAATGGGTTGAAAGATGCTTCAAAAGATCTTGCAAGGTTTTTATTAGCAGACAATTTACAGTTGTTACAAGCAGCTTCCTGAGCAAGCTCTGCAGCCAACAGTTAGTGTCTAGACAGTCTACACTATTTCTTCATGGCATTGCTTTGCTGGAAGTTGGCATTTCACAAATTACTGTACATAAAGCAAGGAATGGGACTTGGAGAAACAGGGATCACAGAGCCAAGGCAAAGCATGGCACACAAGGATGCAAAGTCAAGACAGCACCTCGGTAATTTTACCTGTTACATGCGAGTTCTTACAGTATCAAGATTTTTTTAAAGATATTGTGTATGATTCTCAGATGCTCTTCAATTCTTACTGTCCCTGGGACCTTGAGGAGGCACTTCTTACCCAGCCCCAGCATTTGGAAGAGTTCATCTCATCCCAAAGTTGATTCAGGGTCTCCTTCCTCTCTCCTCACCCAAGACAGGCTTAGCTGAAGGACAAACCAAAGCAGTCACAGCCCCTCACCAACAGCAAAGGTAGCCCTAAGAGTGGTCCACAGGACACTACCATTTTTACTCCTTCACTCCAAAATACAAATAGGGAAGTTGTTCAGCCAGACGCCTGTCATTACGCCTCACTTCACATCTGTAACCCAGACTTTTATCCTCATCTCACCCACTGTAGCAAAGACTAGGACCAGCTCGGGGGCCCTTCATTCTTAGCTCCCAGCCCACAAGTCTGCCACTTCTCTCCTTACTGTGTCATAGTTTCCATGCCCATCCAAATCACCATAAAACAGTTATAACCCCCAACCAAGTAAAACAGTCTCCTCTCAGGTGAGGGAACTGCAAGCAGCTCATGGAAGGAGAACACATCCAAGTCCATGGGCATTTGATGTCTTGTATCAGAGCTGGTCCCTTGTGCCAGTTTAGCCACTGGAAAGAAGCAAAATGAGCCCAAGATGAAATGGGGGTGAACTGATCCAGTTGAGAAAATAAGGTGGGAAAGGGGGGGGGGAGTTGTGTCTCAGCACTCACATGAATGCTGTGCCACACCAACACTCCAGAGAAGCAAACAAAAGATGGAGAAACTGCTAAAGCCAATACTGACCCACCAAAACATACCCTTAGTCCCAGCTCTGAGAAGCAATGTACACGTAACCACAGACAGCTTAAAGCCCACATCAGTGCCCATGACTATGGACTAGAGACAATACATAATACTGGTTTGACAAACTCATTGAGCTTCTATAAATCCGACAAGAGTCAGTCTTGACTTTTGTCATTACCAAACCCCTTGCTCCCATGCCTCTATCACCTCTTTCATGGGCTGGAAACAGAATTTGTGCCACCACACACATTTCTGCTTGTACTAATGCCTTAACTTTCAGNCCCATGACTATGGGCTACTGGGTGATTAATTGTACTAATGCCTTAACTTTCAGATAAAGAAACACTGGGGAGCTCAGGGAGTTCTATGGAAGAGCGCAGCACTTGCTGCACCCCATCCATAAATTTATGTCTAACAGTGAAGCCTCAGTTTTCCAAGTTCTCAACAGAAACACAAATGACACAGGTACAGAGTGCAGTCAGGATCTGAGACAAGCTTCTGCTAATTACACTGTCACACTGCTCCAGCCTGGACATAAAGCAGCAGCCAAATAACATCAGTAAGACAGACAACAGAAACAGCACCTCTGGGTCCCCACACATACCACTCAGGTATCTCAATTCTACCTTCATAAAGACAAACAGAACCTGGGGGTAACAAGATGGATCTAAGGTGATGTCCCAATAATGGCATGAGATTAATTATAGCAGTTAGTCCCAGATGAGAACATTATTTATCAAGCATCCAAGCCAGGAGATTCATAATTCTAAGAGAAAAGGAGAAGATTAAAAAAAATTAAAAAAAAAAAAAAACCCCATTGTTGAGGACCTTTAGCTCTACTTCTTAACATGAACCTGGGCACAGAGAAGGTTAGAGGCTGAGAATGACCACAGTATGCTTTCAGGTCAGCCAAGGCAACAGTAATCCCAGACACATGCATGGAAGAGTTGATAAAGGATTTAGGGAACAGAGCTTAATTACAGTCCTACTTTAATCTCAGTCAAGACCTGCTTAGTAGAAACACTACCCTATCAATGTTTAATTTCATTCATGGGTTAAACGATATAGTAATCTTCTTAAACACACAACTAGCAGACAGATATGGAACTGCTGTTAAAATATAGTTCTCCATGAAAACACAGACTGGGTGATTAATTGCTATCTGAAATAGAAAATTCCTCAGTTTTCTAGAGAGATACAGGTAAGTACTAGTCCTAACGTAACTGATAAAATCTCATCCACTAAGGAACAATCCAGAAAGCAAATACACACCTAAAAAGAAAAGAAAAAAAAGACTGATGATATAATTTGCAGATGACACAAAAGCTGGCAGAAAAACAAGCCATGAAATCAGGCAGACAATCACTTGGAAATCTTGATCCTTCCCACCAACTCATGCTGCAGGAGACCCACAAAGGTACAGATGTAGCAATGAGGAACATGATCCATAGCTACAAAGAACTCCCGAGAAAAAAACTCTGCGTTAAGTAACAATTACTGTTACAAAGCTGGGAGAAAAAAAGCTTCTCCCATCACTCAAGTGTACAAGTAGGAGACTACTACAGCATCAATGTAATTTTATCTGCATCTGAAGTGGTGAGGTGACAGCAGGAATGCTGTAACTACATCTATATGGCCAGATGGGGGTTTCTTTATCAAATGCTGTTAAAAAACCCTTCACCTATTTCAAAAAGCAGGGAAAGGGTTTTCAAGTGTGACAGACTTACAGAGCTCAAGCTGTAAAAGAAGCAGTGACTTAAAAAGACAAGCTTATTTTTTAAGCATTAGAAGACATCAGGTGTTACAGGAGAGGAGAATGAGAAAGAACAGCAAAACATCTGCAGACTGAAACTAGGAACTTTAAAAAAATTATTAGTAATTCACACAATCACACAGACTCATCTCTAGATGACAGGCTGAACACAAGGAAAACAGGATGAAGTTATACAGCCCACATTTATTGGATGACATACAAGATAATCTCACTGTTTCTCCTGTCTTTAATCTGTACCAGATTGAGACAATCATTATCCAGGAGCAGACAAGGCCAGGGAGAAGTTAAAATAAAGGGAAACAATAACAAAGTCATGAGCTGTGCAACAAAGTAATCTCTACACATCAAAACACAGAAATATTACAAGATAAGCACTCAGAAAACACTGTGTGAACTTATTCTTTGAGAAAAGGGTAATCCCTAGCTCTACAAGTTTTATTGGAACCCAAGTAGAATATTAAGTCCATCACTAGCTTCCCATCAGGTTTTAAAAAAAAAAAAAAACAAAACTGCCCAGTCAGTTGAGTATAATAAAAAGTAGAGCACTGAGGTGTCACAGCTTAGTCAAGAGGCGATTTTAAGCAACAAAACTTCTTTTCCCTAGAGGTTTATTTGATTCTGCAGAGTTAAGTGACCCTTAGAAGCCCAGATACAAACAGGAATACCCAGCAAAAATCAAGAAACATAACACAGGAGAAAAAAAGAGTAATTATAACAGCAGAAGGAAGTAGAACTAGGAGCAATGGATATAATTAGTAGAGGTTGAATAGCAGGAAAGACACACTCAAATGGATTATTTTGATTTCAAGAGCATCACAGACTTGAGGGAATACCCAAAAAGATTCACTGAACTCATTTGGTGTCCTCCTTCTAACATAATGACATTCACTGTCAGATTAGAAAAAAAGGTAAAATAAAAAACAGATCTGAGATCTTGATGGCATCAGAACTATCAGCACAGCAAGACGTGACTGGCACAGCTCATCATACAAATCAAGGCTGTAGCAACACTTCTTTGCACACTTCCATCTCCCATTTAATACTTAGAATTAATTTCTTCTCCCCACATCTGCACTGCACCCCTCACAATGGAATCCTGGCCCATGCTGCTGACTCCCAGAATCACAGCAAGAACAGAGCAGAAAAATAGCGCTGGAAGTGACTTCAAGAAGACATCTCATCCTTCTCATGCCCCAGGGCAAAAAATTACTACACTTGCTATTTTTCTAGCAGAAAATGCTTCTCTCCCTGATGGGTGGGACACAAACTCATCCAGACAGAAGAATTAGTCGGATCTTAAATTTAACATCTTAACCCCTCCATCACCCTTTGATAATAGTAACTCAGCCTGGAGCACTATGTCAGGACAACACCTGCAGAGCACCTGCAGCCAGGATATCTCATTCAGCTGAGACAAAAACTGATAAAAGTGCAATTTTGCAAACAAGATGCAGACTATTTCTGAATTACATATTGAGACTGCTGTTCCTAAAGGGGAAGCCAGCCTGGCTCCTGAAGACACACTTCTTCCATGATGCCTACAAGAAGTGAGTCACCTTTTTTTTTTAAGTTTCCATCATCTTATTTTCCGGACTTTCAAATAAATCACATTTACCCTGAGCTATTTTCAACACTAAAAATCCTTGGAGTGGGTACTGTTTATAGTTACATCATTATTAATACTTCTGATGAAGTACTCCAACAGTCAATGCTAGCAAAACACAAACCTTTATTTGCACCAGACACTTATTAGTGTTTCTTCTGAGGCATGCAAAGACAGACATTAAGCCAAACTCCTCATCTAACCTTAATACTAAGAAACAAGATTAACTGTACTTAGTTCTATGAAATGGAAAAAAAAAAAACCCACACCCACGCTCTTCACAGACATTCAAACCAGTTTTTCAGTTTTGCTAATAAATCTAATTCTCAGCATCTCTTACCACACAGTTTACTTTCAAAGGTTCCATGGGAAAATTTCAGAAAGAAAACTGCAAAAAGTCAAAACAACTAAAGAAATGTCAGCTTTATAGCAATGTCCTACTGCTCCAGAAATAAAGAGCTTTCCCATTTTAATTTTGTCCCCACAGTGCAGTACCACTGCAAGTCAAACCACTTAAATCCATTTCTTTTTAAAGATAGACAAATCAGTCATTGAAAACCATGACTTTGTAAAACTTAAAAAGAAACTAGGAGCTATTGTGGGGAGGTGGGAACGGAGGTTCCAGCCTGTTTACATCGGAACACTCCCACCCGGCACTGTGATTTCCAGTTCAGCAGCTCTTGGGCTGATGCAGAACAGCTGAAAGAGCAAGGTGAAATCAACTGTACGGTGTCACCCTGACCACCAAAAGCAGCAAAGCTTAGTACTGAATATATGGCTGGAATTATGCAACTATTTAGATACTGAAGTAGAGTATTTCTGATAACTCACCTCCATCCTTCCCACCTCTCAGCCTGATATACTTTGTTCAAGAGATATAATTATTATTTACCCCTTTATACCATCTTTTCGGAGAGTAACACACACACGCTTGTGCTCACCGCTGTGAGTGATGTATTCTAGTTTTGATACAAAGTACTTTAGAGAACTTTGTATCAAAGTACTTTAGAGTACTTTAGATACAAAGTACTTTAGACAACTTTGTATCAAAGGAGCCAAAAAATCAGGATATTTCTCATGAGACACAGGCCTCAGCTAAGGAGCCAGCTACAGCATCACCCGGATTAACAATGCAGCAGAAGCTACTGCCGCAAAACCTAAACCTTTCACAAAGAAATACCTAAAAGCTGAAACACCAAACTCAGACTCACAGAAAGGAGCAGTAATGAAAGAAAATGGGAAAAGCAAAGAGGCAGCGCTCCGGAGCAAACAGCTCTGTCCATCTGCACTCCTCAGGCAGGAGTGGAGCTCGGGAGACAAGCAGTGAGTTCTCCCAGCTGAAGAAGACTGCAAGAACCACTAGGAAAAAGATGCTTAATGGGAGAACAAAGGACCCATTAAGCAAACAGAGGCATTAACTCATATCATCATCAGGACGGTAATTGTACCCATACCCACGGCTTCACAATTAGCCATGGTTTTTGCGAAATAGACACAAATGAACCAAAAAAAAAAAAAAAAAGGCAGGCGGCGGTTTACAAGAATAACTCGTACAGATTCCGGGCTGAGGGCAGGAAAATGCCCTCTTCCCTGCCTAGGGGAGGGCTGGGCGTGGGGCCGCGGGCACCCCCAGCGCTCCCGAGGGCCTGCCGAGGCGCAGGCCCCGAGCAGGGACTGAAGCGGGAGGGGCAGAGCCCGTCGCAGCAGCGGACACCAGGGCGGCCAAGCGGGAGGGGACACCCCGAGACCCCGGCCCGAAGCCGGACGCGGGCCAAGGGTTGCCCCTCACGGCGCAGCAGCCAGGAGGGGAACAGAAAGGGGGGCTGCAAGCACTTTTCAGAGACGACTATTAATTAAATTAAAATTTCCTCATTTCTTCCCTAGTTTGGAGGAAAGAGAAAGAAGGTCTCTTCTCGGCGAAGCCGGCCCGAGTCCCCCGCCCCGGCTGTCTC